>JACXGJ010001071.1:0-94598 GCA_016801105.1 Esox niger | reverse complement strand
GCGTTTCAAGGACTATTTATGGGCAACTATGGGCGTGACACGAAGCCGCAAAAGCTGCGCAACATTTAGAATTGATTGTGATTTATTAAGGAAAAAATGCGTAGGATGTGCGTGCGCACGGTTTTATAAATCCGAATATTTCTGTGCGTACGCACGTCCTATGTTTCATCCGTACGCCATTTCTGACGCAAATCCTACGGTCCGTAACCTCATGAACAGACTATGCTGCAATAAACAATTGAATTACTCTCTCCCTTGACAACCGGGTTGGCGAATAATTATTACACCACTATACGGCTACGCAGATTTCTAACAGTTTCAGTCAAAATCAAAGTTAAAGTATTTTGTTTTTGGCTCCCTTTGTTGCGGAGGCACAGCAATTGGAACGTGGAGGAATTTAGTTTAAAGGGCCATGGCTTCGTTTCAAGAGATCTGTTTTCATCTGTGAAGGGCCACCGTGGATACTATGGATGTGACAAGTGCACCCAATGTGGGAAGTACTATCTGAACAGAATGACTTTCCCTCAGATAGATGCAATTGTGAGATCTGACTATGTCCCCTATGATCTCTCTGAAGACAGCCATCTGTGTGGAGAAACAGAACTTGCTTTGCTGGAGGTTGGCATGGTGTCAGAGTTTCCACTGGATTACATGCATCTGGTGTGCCTTGAAGTGATCCGGAAGCTGTTGCATCTGTGGCTAATGGGACCGCTTGCTAGACGATTATCACCCTCTGTAGTAAAGGAGATCTCCCGGGTTCTTTTGACCCTGAGAGCTCATGTTCCATGTGAATTTAACAGAAAGCCAAGGCCAATGGATGAAGTTGAGCGCTGGAAAGCTACTGAATTCTGGCAATTCTTCCTCAACACTGGAACATTAAGCCTGAAGGGGCTGGTACCAAATGCACTGTACAACAACTTCATGCTTCTAGCAGTTGCCATTACTATTCTGTTGAGTGTGTCACTGTGTGCAGATCATGCGGACTATGCCCACAGCCTCTTGGTTGTTTTTATGGACAAGTACACCTGTCCTACCACATGCACGGATTGGTGCATATCTGCCAAGAAGCCAAGTTGTTCGGCCACCTCTACAATATCTCTTGTTTCCCTTTTGAGAAGTTTCTTGGACAAATGAAAGCCTTCTACGCAAGCCTACGCACCCATTGGAGCAGGTTGTTTGTCGGCTATCAGAAAAAAAACACCTCTAAAACAAGGTCTCTGAGGGAGCAAAACAACAGACCACTCATTAATGGACTAGCAGTATCACAGCAATTTGAGGAGTTATACTTTGAACATGTCATTGTAAAAAGGTCAGATGGAGACAACTGTGTCTTGCTGCTGTGCATGGACATTGCTGTTGTGCAGAATGTGGTCACTGATTAAGCTGGCAACACATAATTTACAATGTAAATTGCTGTCCATTGCTGTCTTCAAAGAATGACATTTTTCACCTTTCTGAATTATCAGATCGTCTTAACTTCACCGAAACGTCTAATGTGCTGAAGAAGTACACTCTTCTTCCTTGCCAGGATGGATATGTTGGCTTTCCATTAAGCCACTTGTAATTTTTGACCTCATCCATGTTGCTTCCAATCAATCAATAATTCAAATGTATTTTATAAAGCCGTTTTTACATCAGCAGTTTTACAAAACACCCATCCTTATTAAACCCGAAGGAGCAAACAATAGTGTTGAATTTCGGTGGCTAGGAAAAACTACCTAAAGCCAAAATGTAGGAAGAAACCTAGAGAGGAACAAGGCTAACAGGGGTGAGCAGTCCACATATTTAGAGTCCAAATTGCAATAATTAATAAATGCATCCTGAGTCCCAATGGTGATGAGAGCCCACCTGGCAAGACAGCACGGGTGGATAGTATCAGGCCTTTCTGGTCATCTTCAGGTCCCTGGGCCAGACTACACTTACTCATAGTCCAGGCTGAAGTGATGAGTCTTTAGTAGACACTTGAAGATTTACACTGAGTTTGCATTTCTAACTTTAATTGGCAAATAATTCCACAGTAGTGGAGCTCTATTAGAGAAGGCCCTCGCTCCAGCTGTTTGTTTAGAAATTGCATGTAAAATTAAAAGGCCTGCATCTTGCAATCTAAGAATATGCAGGTATGTATGGCTGGATCATTCCAGCGAGATAAGTATATATATAAGTATATTGATTTATAGATTAACTGTATAAATGCATGGTTTTTTTTGCATCTTGCCACCGATGGCCTGACAGCAATGTGAGCTAGAAAAAAAAGGGCGGCAGCTGGCAGCGTTGCTTGCTGATGTTAGATTTGGAATTCATGTTTACTAACAACAAATTTATAACTAAAACATGCTTATGCATTATGGTTCATGCAATATGCATTATGGTTCATTGTATCTACCAATATTGTCTCTATGATAGTTTTGGTTAGATAAATTAGACTTGGTGGAAACAGGGAAAAAGGTACATTTTAAGATTCCGAGGTAGTGTGGGACACTTCTGGATTTTGGCAACTAAATATATAGGCTTTGCGCAGGCTTCCAAGGACACACTGATTCACAGAATTGCCCTATGCCGTAACCTGCACAGCCTGTGGTCTGGAGTCTTGGGATAATCTCTGAGGTCCTGGAGCTTCAAATAGACCCAGACCCCAAGCTAATTATCTTGTGAGTCTCAGAGGCACCTGAAAGACATGACCACGTCCGAACAGAATATCTTGTCTGCTCTCAGGCTGCATTACTGCCTGGTACGGCAGCTCCTCTGCTGCTGATCGCAAGGCCTTCCAGAGAGTGGTGAAGTCTGCGGAGCGCATCATTGGCTTCCATCCCCCCTCCGTGCAAGGTATCTACTATACACAATGACTTAGGAAAGCACGGAACATCATCAAAGACAGCAGCGACCCTGGCTATGGTCTGTTCACACTTCTGCTGTCTGTCTATTGGAGACTCAGGCCACGTACTTCTAGACTCACAGTTTTTTCCTCAGGTCATAAGGCTTCTCAATTAGCAACACTGATCTAGGATCATATTGATCACATGAACATTTCAAATGTCTTTCTATGTACATTCAATCTGCTTTTGAATATTTTAATGTACCATTCATAGGCTTATAACATTGATATTATTCAATAATCCTACCCATATTGTTCATACTCCACATTCTACACTCTAAAATTGCTGCTAGTTTACATTGTTGTGTATGTTTTTGCTTTGTATATTTCTCAATTCTTACTGCGTAGATGCCATGTGCCACTTTTCAAGTATTTATTTGTTCAGAATTAAAGTTATGTGATGCAATTGATAAATAAAAAAACTGTGACTTTGACTATATAGTTCATCAGTCTGACATATATTTAAGGAATGCTCAGTCCTTACAAACTCAGCCAACTGAATGAGGTTTGATAGGTGTCTGGCATGTACTACAGGCTTCAGGTCCTGCCACAGCATCTTGATAAGATTAAGGTTAGGACTTTCAGTTGGGCAATCCACAACACAAATCATCTTTCTAACAATCTTTGCTTGAATGCTTTGGGTTGTTGTCTTGTTGGAAAACCAATTTTTGGCCCATGTTTAGTTTAAATTTGTCGCGGGAATTTGGGGTAGGACACAGGCGTAGAGACGGATTGTAATGAAAAAACAAAGAAAGAAACAAACAGTAGCAGCTACCGGTGACTTCAGGCTTAGGTTAAAACAGAAACCAAAAAGATCCCCACCGGGTGTTGCCAAACATTCAACATTAATAGGTTCTCCAATTGGAGGCAACAATCTACACCTGGCTCCAATTAGGGAGACCAAAATTAAATCGAGGTGCCTAGAGGCACCTCCTTTTGTCCTGTCCTGACTATGGCCCCAACGCAGAGATGGCTAGGGGCATAGCCACAGTGCTCAGTCAGGCGGAGGTTGCTGCCCAGGACCGGCCTCAGCGCCTCTCGGCCTCAGCAGCGCCCCGTCCCGGCCGCGCCGGCCAGTCCTCGACAGGCTTGGGCGGCAGCGGCCAGTCCTAGTTGGCCAGTTCTGGCAGCGGCGAAAACAGGGTAGCGGGGAGAGCTGGCGGCGACAACCGCTGGGCAGCAGGGAGCGCTGGCTGCAGTTCCAGGGAAGCAGGGGGCGCTGGCTACAGCTCAAGGGCAGGAGGAAGGCACTGGCTGCGGCTGCAGGGCAGCAGGTAACAGCCGGCGCCTTGGAGCTGGCACCGGGTGTGGAGCAGACGTTGGTTGCTCCAGACTGGCCGGGGGCTCCACCACTGGTGTAGAGAACAGATACGGTGGGTCATGGAAGGGTCATACTCACACCTACCGACGGCCAGGAGGCCTTCTACGGGCCCCATCAGAGCTGTTGTCCCATCAGAGCTCTGCGCCTGTGTCCTACCCTGACTACCATGACACAACATTCTGTTCAAGAATTACCTGAGGAATCATGGTTCCTTTGATGTGCAGAGGAGGAAAAGCAGTCCCAGATCTTGATTTTCCCCACCACCATGCTTCACTCTTGAGAAGGTTATGTTGGTGGTAGGCAGTTTTGTTTGTGACCAAAAACCTCAATTTCAGACTCATCTTATATGTCCAGAGATTGGGCTTCCAGAAAGTGAGTTTGTGTATTGTTGAGCAGCTCAGGCTAGCTAACAATTCATGGCGTTACTGAATAATTAACCCATTAGTGTCAAATTTGGTGAAGTCTATATTCCTTCACAAAAGAAACATTGAGGCAATTAAATGCTTTTCAATTTCCGTTGACATCTAGCGTATCAGTCAAAAGTCTCTCAACCAGTCTCTAAAATTATAGAACCTTTAGTTTAGCTAATTTTCATTAGTTTTGTAACTACTGCCTACAGATGTATCAATAAAGGCATTGTAAAAGGATAGGAAAAACACAGAAATCCTTCATTTATATTTGGTAAAACTATTGCATTTATATCTGGGATTCATGTATTTTTTGTTTTGGATTAATCAATGTAGAAATTGACCAATAAATTGATTATTTGCTGTCCTAAAGGACACTAAGAAAAATATATTTAGTTGCACAAGGCGTTCACATACCTTCATGCAGCACTATATTTTAATGAAGAATTTGATTTTTTTTTAATTATCAATAAAAATCTAGTATACAGCATTCCCGGTCAATGTGCTACGGATATGTGTGGTCGCACAGAGACAAGGCCGGATAGGCTCCAGACTCCAAGAAACACTGCAGTGCACGTGATCCAGGATAGCACAGCCTGTCCAGCCAGCAAGGTTAGTGACAAACGTTATTCATTGATTTCCAATGGTGGAATAGGACTTCAATCAAGTCCATTTAATTAATTAATTCCATTAATTCTGTACTGATTTGACTTGACTTTAGCAGAAAAGATGTTGCAAATATCACAAAGCACAGTGATACCGTATGCATCACCTCATGTCTGCATATGCAGACATTTCTTCAAATAATGGATATGAAGAAAATGTATTATAGATAAAGGGAAAGACCACTAGTCACAATTCTCCACTGCCTATCATAATGCATCATTATCAAATATAATACACTGTAATCATCTCATATACAGTGGTTGTCATACTGTTAGTGCTTTGTAGCTCATTGGTGGAGTCTCGCAAAACAGACAAGATGGTCGGCAGGGTTGTACGCTTTGCATCAACTCGGAGTGTGCAGGCTCCATTGAACTGTAACACTTGTACCTTATCCCATCTTCCTTTTGCATCTTAAATTATTCACTCTGTGCATATCAGCTACGAAAAAGAAGGATAAATAACAAAACAGTAGAGAGCCCTTTTTCCTAGCAGTTTGTTGTAGCGTCACAGCAACTACCGCTGGAGGAACTTCCTGAATGCTCTGCTGCAGCAGAGCCAACCCCAGCAGATTGGCAACACCTTGTTCCCTCCCTGTCTCCCGTCCTCCCCTCCTCCCACCTCTCCCACTTCACACACCCCATTGCACTTAGGTCCTGCATAGAGACGATGCGGGGTGGAGACAGCAGCATCTTCAGCCGGTCTCAAGCCCCGCTTCGTAGCAGTCAACACTCCATGTATGTCCTCACAGCTTATTCGTTTTCCCAGCTCTCTGTGTTCCTCTCTCCCTCACTTTGTCCTCTCTCCCTCCCTCACTCTTTCCCTCAGCCCCATCCCTTCTGCCCCCCACCCTCCCTTTCACCCTGCGTCTATTTTTCAAAGCTCAGCATTCTCCTCTATGTGTACTGTAGAGAGAGAGTCAAAGAAAGCGAAAATGAGAGAGAGAGTAGGAGGAGGGAGTGCGCAACAGAAAGCCCCCCACCCAATTGATGACAAGGAGGATTTTTATTGAGTAGCTCTTCAGCCAATGAGGCGGCAATGCCGGGAAATACAGCAGTGGAAAAGCAAGCACTGATGCGTGTGCTGATTTGCAGAGTGAGAATGTTAATGTGCGTCTGTTTCTTTTCATTTCCCCCAGATCTGATAAACTGAGCACCACAGGCCCCATAACTATTATTTTATATGAGCCTATGTATGAGAGTGTTCAAAGAGTGCTTTCGTGAAGGGAACCCCAGGGGTGACTGCAGGGACTAAGCAGTTACAAAGGCTTTTTTTCAGAAAGGGATAAACCAAAACCACTATTCCTCTTCAAGATTGCAAATTTTTGTTCTTCTAAGACCATATCTCACGTGTTTTGCAGGTACTACGGACAGAAGTCCCTCTTTCTATCTTTTTAGCAGACCGCAGCCTCCATACAGGTAAGATGTGCTTTTCTACTGCACATGATTGTTGATCAGTGGTGACTAGTGATTTTGTCATTTAGTCTTAGCAGTGCCAAGCCTCATTGCAAGAATTGTCTATGTGGAGAGGACTGCATAGGGAAAGAGAAAGCCTCAGGGTAGTTGAAGCATCAGACAATGATATCAGTTGAAATCTCCTCTGGTTTTTATACATATACTGCAGGCAAAGACAGGCTTCCTGAGAGGAACTTTTCTGTCTCAGCATTAAGTCCCTAATGCGTAGTTTCATACGGTGCTGCAGTATCAGGTTACATAATAGTACCAACTGTGTGTGAGAGAACTTGGGATGGGGGAAATTTTACACCTAAAAAAATATTTTACCATTCTATCGTATACCCATCACATATCCTATCCACTTCAGGTAGACTGGTTAAATAACACTTGAGTCTATTCAATGCTTTCTAAATGACTTTTCAACATCATTATTTTTATTTCCTAGCAGTTATTATTAACTTCCATGGAGTGTGATACAAGCTGTGTATATGTGATTACCATCTTTCCAGTAGTATATGGAAGCCTACTGGTGTATGAAAAAAGATGATGAAAGCATTGAGGTAACATCAAGAAAAGAACAGTCCAGTACATAAGTGCACTGCTTTGACGGGGTATGCAAGGTCAATTCTGCTGAACAAGCTATTTGGGAAGGGCCCATACTGTACATTAAACAGCTGCTCACAGCATGGATTTTAAGTAATGTTCTTACTGGTCAGTGGTAGGTTTTTCATAACAAATTAACTCAATTTTACCAGTTGTACCAGAGCTTGGCATTACATCATCGTTGAATCCACTAACTGCATATTCCACGCAAATAGATTTTTCATGATTGTGTATACACATATTCTCTCAAGCGCACTGGTTGCCAGGTGAAGTGGAGGTCAGTGAAAATGCAGCAGTTTTTAGGCGCCCAGCCTGGTCCACTGAACAATACCATAGTCCTCATACACCTATTTTTGTCATGCGCTTTTAGCTTAAGGAAAGAACATCTACATGACACTTGAAGAGTGAAATGATTATATTGGGATGGATCCAAGATGAGTAGTGAATGTATTTCTATGAAGCCATGGGGCTGTGGTTTTCTCAGGTGATGTTTTGGGCCGGTCGGTCCTCTGGAGCACGGTATGTGTGCAACCTCCTAAACTGTGACTTTCCTACTTTAAATGCAGAGGGGTCTGCCTTGTCTTGGCACAGCAGAGGTGATTCAGAGGAGCCGCAGCCGCAGCACTCATTCTCTCGCGCACGTACAAACGCACGCTCACACACAGTCGTCTAGGGAAAAATGCTGAGCTGGCCACATTATTAGGGACGATAGGGAGATAGGTCCCAGTGCTTATAGTGATGAGACCACTCTGCTTCATGAGTCAATGAGGAGTCCGGAGCTATTTTGGGTCCATTAGGTCAGAGACATAGGGAAAAGTATTTTGTTTTACGATTAAAATACATGTGCATGAACTAAAGGGAATGACGCAATGTTACCATAATGCATGCAGTTCAGAGGAAGGGTTTACAAAATGGTGGAGGTCAATTGCTGATTATATTCCTGGTCAAAGGCATGAGATTGGGAAAATTTCCTGCTGCACCAATGGGACCCTAATCTGTTCATGGTGGAGTGGTGCGGCTGCTTTGGGAAAGCATTGATATCCCTCTGAGCTTCACAACACTCCCTGTCTCTCTCCTGGAGTGATGTTGATGATGTTTGAGATGGGAGTCTGCTTGATGGCTCATGAAATGGAATTTTGTCATACCCTACAATCATGTATGTAGTGAAATTGGGGTCTCTCGTTCATTTGCGTGTGTCTGTACAAACATGCACCACCACACCAGTGATAGACAATGTATTGGTAAACTGGTGTTCACCTGTTGTTTTTTAGGCCTAGTTTGTGGAGGGAAGTGAGAATGCAGTGATTGTTAGTCTCACTGGGACATCTCATGAGAATGCTTTGTTTTTGTGGTGAGAAAATATGATAAAACGGTCCCTCCTAAGAAGAATCTACATCATTAACTTTGCATTTCATGCACACTCAGGTGAGACATAAGACATGTACATAGTGGAATATTTTGCCATGCTTTTCTTTGAAGGATGTACGTATAAAATGCCTTTGTAAAGGATTCAGATCTCTGCACTTTCTCCATACTTTGTTGTGATTCAAACCTCATTAATTTATAATTGATTGCCATCTTCCCCCCCCCCCCATAAATTTACACGCAATACTAAATAATGACAAAGAGAAAATGTTTTTAGAAATGTGCGACAATCTATTTACGTATCACTTCGACATGTGATTCAGGCCTAATAGTTGGATTTTGGACTCATCAGGCCATAGAATCTATCATGTCTTTTACACAGGATTTGCTTTCCATCTAGACACTACCATAAAGGTCTGATTGATGAAGTGAGGCAGAGATGGTTGTGCTTCTGGAAGGTTCTCCTATCGCTGCGCAAAGAAACACTAAAGCTCTGTTAGTGGCCATTCAGTTTTTGGTCATCTCCCTAAACAATGCCATTCTTGACCATTTATTTCAACCCAACTTGTAAACTGTGATTCCATTCAGAATGACTATATAAGCAGTGTTATTACATTCAGTGTCAACATATCCCAGTGCTATTGGTCTGTAATGACTCATGAAGTTTAGTGTCATCATATGAGAAGTGTCATTTCCCTACTTTTAGAAACCGGCCACCAAGGGCAGTTATGAACATATAATTAATTAGACTGGCTGTTTGAAAAGGCATTGGAGTCGGGGATGGTGGTTGGGCGTTTTAAATCTAACACATTTGCACATTTGATGTTCTTTTGTTGTTCAGACAGACATTTTCCGTTTTGTAACCATAAACTTGATTCTAACCCAAATCTAAGTAGTTTGATGCCTTACAAAATGCCTTACCTATAACGTAAGCTAACCCTTAACTGTTAACCATTAACCATAAATGGCCATAAAGGCCAACATATCAGATAAACATTAAGAAACAACATAATAGTAAGTCATTAAGGGCAACTGCAGTAGCAATATAGACAGCAAATGTCATTGCACTGTTTTATGTTCACACAGAATGTAATTGCGGGTTACTAGGTATTTGTATATTAACGTAATTCCTGAGAGGTACAGTTGGTTTACTTAGTTTGGCCAGATGGCTAGAGATGACTCTGCTCCTAGGAACTTCTACAATGTTCCACAGATTTGTGCCTCAACAGAAGATCTATGTTCCTTTGACTTCATGGCTTAGATTTTGCTCTGACAAGCTCTCTCGGGTGTGGGACCTAATACGGACAGCTGTGTGCCTTTCTAAATCTTGTCCAGTTAATTTAAGTTGACTCCAATCAACTTATGGAGACATCTCAGTGATATTCAAATAACGTACATTTCTGTATAATCCGTATATTTCATTATTTTACTTCAAACAACAATAACAATTGTGACACATTTTGAGTTTTGCTGGACCCAAGCGCTGACATGACGAAAAAAGAAAAGGGTTTTAATAACAGATTGGAAACAAGAAAACTACAAGTAACAGGCAGGCAGGCAAAACAACACAGATTGTGGCAGGGACGGACATAAACCCAGTAGAAAAGAAAAAGAGAGACAAAGGGCTAACAGATTAGGGCAAACTAATTAGGGACTTAACAAGGACCAACAAGACACAGGTGCAAACAACAAGGACAGGTACAGGGTGTGGGTAAAGACACAAACAAAACCAGAACAAAACGTTACAAATTGGTGTTTTCACTTTTCATTATGGGGAAATATGTGTATATAGATGTCAAATAAACAAAGTATATTTATTTATTCAGTAAGTCAATGTATCATAAAAATTGGGAGAAAGTGAAGTGTCCTGAATACTTTATGAATCTTAAATATGCTTTACATTTTGGAAACAGCGTGACCTCTAATCCAGATTGACCCCTAATGTAGCTCTGTTGTTGGAGTTTAGTTAACCACTTCATTTTACTTTTAGAAATAGTCAGCATCCTTGTCTTTCTTTCCATCTTATTTTTACAAATTGACTGTGGAGTAAAAAGTAATCATCATCAAACCAACCCAAAATTTAACTAACGTTAACACAGCAACCTAGAAGAGGTTATTATTTGCTTCAGTTTATACATAGAAAACCACATTTCTTCGAATGGCTACTAAGATAGACAGCAATATACTTAAATTTGCATTATTTAACAAAAACTTTCCATATGATTACATTTAGCTGGGTACTTACTGATCTTTTTCACTCTGGATACTGTTCTGATCAACACGGTAACATGCAACTGCTATTTGTTGATTTTAATTGATGTATTACTTTTTCATGCTATTTGTTCTGTCAGTCCATTTTTGCATTTCTGCAGCTGCCTGTTAACTTGCACTCCCTTGTCAGTGTGTTCTAGAACTTTGGTAAATTCATAAATACTGTAGGGTCTGGCAGGCTGTGTCTCAAACCCGTGACCTTCGGCTCCCCAGGCGGGCGAAATACCCACTGCTCCAAATGGGATATCCCTATTTGGAGCAGTGGGTAGTGCGCCCTGACTGGGTAGACAATGGTCACGCGTTCGAGACACTGCTTGCCAGACGCTACATTGGTGTGAGAAGTGGGATTGGCCCAGATGGCCATTGGAAAGGCGTGTCTCCGTGAGGGACTTGCTATAGTGAAGCGTGAGGACATGCTGTCCCATTTGGTGGGAGTAGTGTAGCATCTTTGGAAGGGCCACTACTCGCCCCTCCAAATGGGATATCCCTATTTGGAGCAGTGGGTAGTGTGCCCGCCTGGGGAAGCGAAGGTCACGGGTTTGAGTCACTGCCCACCAGACACTACAGTACAAAGCACTCTATGGTGCTGTAACTACAGCACTCATATTTCAGGGCAGCGTCTGGAGCGAATTTACCAACGCGTCAAGGTCTGCGAACTTGAATGTTGTTAGTAACCATAGATTGCACACAATTATAAATTCAATGCAAAACAGCCCTTGCTGTATCTAACATTTTAGCTGTAAGTCATTGGAAGTAGCTCACCTCCGCATAGTACTCATTCTTACCACGTGCAGGTTCTCAGCATATGCAGTGTAAAGTACTATGGGTACTAAATGTTTGCAATCCCTTATGAGTAAATGTGTCAGCTAAATGTAAATTCACTTTGTTCAATTTCCAAATCTGACCAAAGGTTTGGGAAATGCTGCATGCATTGGCTGATTTGAATTCTCTAACACGGCTGTTGTACCTAAGACATTAAATGTAAAACAATGAATTGCAACCAGCTGGAACCTTTAACAGTTCCTTATTAGAGCGGAACGGCAAAAAGCAAATGCACCAGTAGCCATCGTATTGCCATCCAAGTCCATGATGACACATTAAATGATTTAGTGAGCCTGGACATTCCTCAAAAAGCTGCTGAATCGCTGTCTTTGTTTCATGCAGATCTGCAGGCACACCCTGTTCGTTTCCTTCCATCAGCACAGTTCCACAGATCTGCCTGCCTGGCCATCCACTGGGGAAAAACAGGAGAAAGATAAGAGTAGAGTGAATACAAAGGAAGACAACATGTTGTTATCAAAGTCTTATCCTCTGCTTTGCCATCTCCAAGTCAGCTGTGACTTTGAAACTTAAGTCAGCTGCCTGCATATCGGATTGGACATTGTGGAGAGCTACAGCTACAGCTCATGTGCATATACCCAGATAATTAGGTTGTTTTGATTTTGATTTCCCTAGCACTACACCAATGTGTTATCCATGACATATACATTGTATCTACAGTACTGTAGTGTGAATTGCCCCCAAATACATATTTTCTACTGCCTTTGTGAAAACATGCCTGAAATTCAGCTGGTTTGAGAAATATTCCAGTGTAGAATGCTGGTATGAACAGACTGGGTCTCAAGCATGCATTTTCTGTATTTATTGCTCTTACATGCGCTAATAAACAGAATGAATGAGAAAAGGTGTCTCTAGGAGATAATATAGAGTTCTCTAACCATACAGCAGTTAGAGAACTCCCTCTCATCCCGTAGTGATAGTAAAAGTCAGTCATGCACCAATTGGTTCAGATCAGAGTAACATAAACAAACACTGTATAAGTACTGATCAATACATCCAGGAGATCAAAGTAGAGTGCTTCAGGGGCAGATTCATGTGTTTGATGACAGCCAGTGTGCCTGCAAAACCATAGGTCTATGCTGTTTTTTCATACTGTTGAAGACAAGCTTTGTCTATTTTGTATTATAATATGCTTACTCGCTTCGCTGTAAATGCTTTCTGTCTCTCTGTCTCCCTCCCTATGTATTGGACCAACTCTGGCTATTTAATTTTTTTTTAACCTATTTCACTCGATTGCCTCTCTCTGTTCTTCCCTCCCTCCTTTCTTCCCGGACCTAGTCTGTCTATTTTGGAAGATAGCAGTTACCTGTTTTAACAAATTATCTCTCCCCCTACTCCCTCTGTCTCCCATCAACCCTTCCTTTATTACTACCAGACCTATTTGGCCTGAAAATGTAGTTGCCCCCTCTTACCACTGTTGTCATTTTTGACCTTGCTGTTTGTCTGTGTTTCAATATCTTGAACATTGATCCAACCCAAATAGTCATGTATGCTTACAATGTCCATGTAGTTAAGCCAGAAGAGGATTGGCCACCTCACTCCTTTAGGCTTCTGTCTAGCTTCTGGCCTTTCTTGGAAGTTTTGCTTAGCTACTTGCTTTCCCTAATCCTGGGTTTCAGGCAGGGTACCTTTAAAGGCACTTGCTGCTGATATAAAAAGTGTTTTGTTAAATACTTTTGATTTCTTTGTTTGTGCAAGTAAACATTTTTTTAATAATAAAGTAAGTCATACAAAGACGTTAAGTATTCATATAGCAGAATCAAATCCACAGAAGCAATAATTCCATTGACTGGGTTGGGATACAATTACAATTACAAGGGCTTCCCCCCTGTGCTGTAATGCATCGGCTTGATGCATAAGCAGTCTCATGAAAGTTGGATCAATGGTGAGTAATCCCAAGACTGAATTACAGAGAAATGCAGTCAGCAATGTTAAAAGACAAACTGCAATCAGAAAACCGTATCATATGACATTTACCTTCCTCGGATGAATGAAGAACAGTTCAACTTTACTGCCCTCTACGGGTCAGAAACCAGACCATCTTTTTCCAAATAATGTACTTACAAAATACAATGTGTATGCAATGATGTCAGAATACCAACACATCATATATTTTTATTATTTAGTGAGAATGTATCCATCGCACATCGAATATTGACTCAGGGCTGAATAAGGGTGGTTAGAAGAGACAGGGAGAATTCTCTGCATCTTTGTGTGGAAATGCTGAGAATCAGCCTTCCCTAAAGAAGCCAATTTGTCTACAATATCTGTTCCTCAGTCTCTCTGGCAAGAAATCCAGGTGAGACTAGGAGATCTGCTGAAGCAAAAAATATAAGATGCCTTTTATGGACAAATTAAATATATCTTTAGGGGAGTTAATTTAAGCCTCCAAATGATGTTTCTTTCAACATTAAAGTTTTTTTAAAATATGGCTAAAAATGTTTTATCACACATCGGGTCTTGATGAACAAATTATATTAAAGATATAAATCTATAGTGTACATTGTGTAACACATGTGCTCAGTGTGAACCTGCCCTCATCTGTGAAGAGCACAGGGAGCCAATGGCAGACCTGTTCTCTGGCAATTGCCAATCAAGTTGCACAGTAAGTTGCACGGTGCTGGGCTGCAAGCACAAGTCCCACTAGTAGACATCAGGCCCTCATGCTAGCCTCATGAAGTCTGTTTCTGACATTTTGCGTGTTCTGACAAACACGCACACCAGTAACCTACTAGAGGTCATTTTGTAGGGCTTTGGCAGGGCTCTTCCTTCTCCTCCTCACACAAAGGAGCGAATACTGGTCCTGCTGCTGGGTTGATGCCCTTCTACAGCCCTGTCCAGCACTCCTCATGTAATGGCCCATCTCCTGGCATCTTCTTCTTGCTCTTGAGACTGTACTGGGAGACACAAGAAACCTACATGCCATGGCACGTATGGATGTGCCATCCCGGAGGAGCTGGACTGCCTGTGCAACATGAATGGGCTGTATGTACAGCATCATGCTACCACTAGTGACAAGGACACTAGCAAAATGCAAAACTAGAGGAGAATCTTGTCAGGAAGGCTGAGGAGAGAGAAATTGTCTGTGGCCACCACCCGAAAAACTATTCCCTTCATGGGGTTGTCTTGCTGGTGCCTCTCCAATGCATCTGTTTTCACTTTCATTTGCACTAAAACAGGTGACATTGATTTACAATCGCTTGTGCTTCCTAATTGGACAGATTGATATCCTATAAGTTTAATTGACTTGGTGTTATACTGTGATTTTTAGTGTATACAAGTAAAGGCAGAGAAATGGTGGACAAAAAGATCTGTTAATTAGACAGTGAACTTGTGTCCCTGATGGACATTCTTTTCTTTAGTGCTCATTCAAGTTGCCCTAGATCCGTTGAATGGGGAAACATTCCCTGCTCTCTGTGCAGGGTGATGAATTCAGGTCTCTTTTTCTCTCTCTCTTTTTGTCCTTCTCTCTTTCTTTCTCATCAATCCTCTCTCCTAGCCAGTCTCAAACTGCTTCAACAAGTAATTTCTAGTCGGTCAAGCTATTTTCGGTAGCAGCAGAAAGCACAAAAATAATGAGTGTATGTGTGTGTGTGTGTGTGTGTGTGTGTGTGTGTGTGTGTGTGTGTGTGTGTGCGTACAACATAGAGAGCAAGGAAGAAAAAGCAAGAGAGGGAGCGAGAGTTGTAAGAAAAAGAGAGCATGTGTAAGAGAGGGAGAAAGACAGAGGATAAGGAGGAGTTCAAACATCTTACTGGCCTAATTTGAGTAACCTTCAGAGGTGTTGGAAAGGCACTGCAGAGGACATGGATGGGGGGCCTCGTTGATGGCGATGGGATGGAGAGACTCGCAGGGGAAGCATGGACATTACTCAGGTCACTGTCCGCCTCTCACAATGACAGATCCACGCCACTGAGACAATACTAATCTACAATAATAGTGCTGCATATGCATTAGAATGTTTATAATTATCTCCAGTATTTAACACTTGACCAGTTCCCTCAGAATTTATTTCCTTCAGGTGACATTTTTTATCTGAAATGTAACTTCTTCCAATGGCTTAGGTTAGTTATTCATTATATTTACTTTCCAGTATAACTACTATTAGTATGAATTTCAGTTAGTATTTTAACTACAGCTAAATCCGTTTTGAAAATATCCGCTACAAACTTTATATAATAAAGCACAAAATCATAATACTTCCTTTAATTTTGTCATTCTAACATGATATAGAATCTTTTGATGTGTTGAAAGCCAAAATAGGTTAATTTGAATGGTTATGCATTGTTCTATCCTCACAACAGTCCCCTTTTTAAGCTTAGCAGAGAAACTCCCTCCAATGTCCGTAGTCTTACAGAATGATTTATTATAGCTACTTTGTATCTACAACAGTTAGAAAAGGAGTAAAACCTAAACGAAAAAACAAAACAGACATAAGTTAGCAGAATACAAGACATTGTTCTTGTTGAATCTAAACATTTGTGTATTAATAAACATAATACTCATAAACCCAGATATAAAACTTCCACTAGAAGTTTACTGTCAATTAGTTCACCAAAGAAAGCAAGTTAATTACATTGAGCAGATATTGTAACTGGTAGCATGCCATTAACACCAAGTACATTAATTTATCTATCAATCAATCATCTTCACATAATTATCAAATAAATTGAAAAGTACGTTTTTAATGTTTGGATTAACTTACAGCTTCTACAAAATGAAAACAATGAAGATAAATGTAGAATTTTTTTCAGCCCCACAATGTCTTGAAACTTCCCCATTAGCAAGTAATAAAAAGCTATTCTACTATAAATGTTTACTATATAATGTTACGAAAATATCTTACTAATGATTCCATCTAGTGATCAGACATGCAGTAGCTAGTAGTTATGAAATTAACTCAAACAAACAGAAACAGAACAGCAACATAGACTCAAGAATGTGCCTTGTTACTCAGATCATCCTCTCCCTGCAGCCTCCCTTGTGAGATGAATGTGGAGGATTAACGACCCAAGTTCATCCCTTGTCACTAAGGTATTCTTGAATGTTTGTGTTACTCTGAAAGGCTTCTATGTTCGGCTCTGTACTAGCCCTGACAAAGTTTGTGCTTCATTAGGACTTGATTTGTTTGGTAGGCCCTCTGATAGAGAACTGTCGCAGGGCGTTGAGGCTTGAGGAATCCATCGACTCGATTACTTCAATGTGGATAGCCCTTGTGCTCACGTAAAAAGAGCAGCCGAGCGCTTACTGCTTGCTATCCCAACTCTGGTGTGGCATGCTTTAATTATCCTTGGCCCAAACACATCAAAGCCAACAAAGTAAAAGGGAGGGTCAGTGCTCAGGCAATCTGCAGGTGAGTCAGACATCTTTTGGGTTTCAATCATATCCTGCTGCTAACATGTTGTTATCCACCAATGATTCATAGACCAGCTGCTCTTAAAGCACCCTCAGTAAAGTGTTGGCCCTGATGGTGGACTTCATCATGGTGGTGATGGATTAGCAGGGTAGTTGTGTCTTTGTCCAGTGATTATGAAAGGATTGATTTCATCTTTACTTAAGTTTGCTTGGGACAGTAGGCCTGGATCATCAATGTAGAGAAAAATATGGAAAGGTTGATTCTGCCTGAGAAAGGTTTTACCTACAGTGAGGGAAAAAAGTATTTGATCCCCTGCTGATTTTGTATGTTGGCCCACTGACAAAGAAATTATCAGTCTATAATTTTAAAGGTAGATTTATTTGAGACAGAATAACAACAAAAATATCCAGAAAAATGCATTTAAAAAGTTTTATGAATTGATTTGAATTTTAATGAGGGAAATTAGCATCTGACCCCCTCTCAATCAGAAATATATCTGACTCCCCGGTGTCTTTAATACAGGTAACAAACTGAGATTAGGAGCACACTTTTAAAGGAAGTGCTCCTAATCTCAGTTTGTTACGTGTATAAAAAATACCTGTCCACAGCAGAAATCAATCAGATTCCAAACTCTCCACCATGGCCATGACAAAAGAGCTGTCCAAGGATATCAGGGACAAGATTGTGGACCTACACAAATTTGGAATGGGCTACAAGACCATCGCCAAGCAGCTTGATGAGAAGGTGGCAACAGTTGGTGCGATTATTCACAAATGGAAGAAACACAAAAGAACTGTCAGCGTCCTTCGATCTGGGGCTCCACGCTAGATTTCACCACATGGAGTTGCAATGATCATGAGAATGGAGGGGAATCAGCCCAGAACTACACGGGAGGATCTTATCAATAATCTCAAAGCAGTTGTGGTCAGATGAGACCTAAATTGAGCTCTTTAGCATCAACTCACCGTGTTTGAAGGAGGAAGAAAAAGCTGCCTATGACCTCAAGAACACCATCCCCACCGTCAAACAAGGAGGTGGAAACATACTTTGGGGGTGTTAATCTGCTAAGGCAACAGGACAACTTCACCGCAACAAAGGGTCAATGGATGGGGCCATGTACTGTCAAATCTTGGGTGAAAACCTCCTTCCCTCAGCCATGGCATTGAAAATGGGTCGTGGATTGGTATTCCAGCATGACAATGACCTAAAACACATGGCCAAGGCAACAAAGGAGTGGCCCAAGAAGAAGCACATTAAGGTCCTGGAGTGACCTAGCCAGTCTCCAGACCTTAATCCCATAGAAAATCTGTGGAGTGAGCTGAAGGTTTGAGTTGCCAAACGTACGCCTCCAAAACGTGAATGACTTGGAGAAGATCTGCAAAGAGGAGAGGGACAAAATCCCACCTGAGATGTGTGCTAACCTGATGGCCAACTACAACAAACGTCTGACGTCTGTGATAGCCTACAAGGTTTTTGCCACCAAGTACTAAGTCATGTAGAGGGGTTGAATACCTATTTCCCCAACATTAAAATGCAAGTCAATTTATAACATTTCTGATATATTTCTCTGGATTTATTTGTTGTTATTCTGTCTCTCACTGTTCATATAAAAGAACCATTAAAATTATAGACCGACTTCTTTGTCAGTGGGCAAATGTACAAAATCAGTAGAGGATTACATCCTTTTTTCCCTCACTGTAATCTGATGCATTCCAGTTCCTCTTGAAAGCATTGAATTGTAGACTGCGAATAATAATGTTTTTGGCCTGATCCAGGTCTTTGATTGAGCAAGGTTTGTTCCAGATGTGCCATCCCTTACATATGTTGTCTTGCCTAAAGGATTGAGAAACTTGCACAATGTTTGCTGTTGCATGCGTCAGTGCTTTTCAGGATGAGAACCTCTCAAAATTTCAAGATGCTAGTTGCGTGGCAAGAAATTTGAGGGCCGATCTCAACATCAGATCTAGGGTCTACCAGATGAAAGGATGTCAGAGGTTTCTTGCTCCGGACCATCTTTACTGATTAGGTCAGTAGTTAACTATGTGCAGTCAGTAGGGACATGCCTCCACCGCTCTGGGCTAGTCAACCATCTGATACATTGCAGCCTGTTATTTGCATACACAAAGAAACGTTTGGAGTCGTTGTGAATGTAGCCCAGGACCACTTTACTATCAGCGTAGAATATGAGGGCATCCACTTGAGTGTCAGTCCATCAATGATTACTTCTGCTATTTCCACAGATAGGATGGTGCCGCATAACTCAAGTCTTGGAGTTTTGATTTCAAGGCGTGGAGTGAGCTTGGCCTTACAGAAGATGAAGCCAACATCTACAGCTCTGGAAAATAATTAAGAGACCACTGCACCGTTTTCTTTCCTTTCCAAAACAGTTGAGTTGTCTCTTAATTAAAACCCCTCTGTTCCTCACTCAAAACCTTCCTTTCCATCTTTTTTTCCCAGTGCTGTGTGTTCCCACTGGTATCTGTTGTATTCAGGTAAGCTACAGCTGCGATTGCATCTGTGGATGCATCACAGAAGATACATATATCTTTGTGTGCTTGAATAAGAGATGTGGAGGTGTATGCGTTATTTCAGTGAGTTCAGTTTCTATTCCTTGATCTTCTTTATCGTAAGCTCTCTGAGTAGAGACCTACCCTGGATGCTGACCGGTGCAGAAAGTCCCAGTGGGTTAAACAGACTGTTAATTGTTGACAAGACGCCATGTCTAGTATATGGTTTCTCTACTGAAGAAACCTGGAATGTGAAGGCATCCTCTACGATGTCCCAGCTCACTCTGAAACTTCTCTGCATGGGTGGAAAGTCAACACTAATATCTAGGTCCTTCAGCCCTTTGGCCAGGTCATCTAGGGGGAAAGCACACATTACATCTGCCTTGTTGGAGGCAATCTTGTGCAGACGTAATATGGAAAGACTCAACATCTTGAGTGTTCTGGAGAAGAGTAATGGCTTCCTTTTCTGTGTGGAGGGATACAAGGCCATCATCAACATAAGTTTCTCTCAACAGTGCCATGCCTCTGCTCCATATTCTTTCTTGCCCTCTTAGGTGGCTCTTTTTAGCATATACATTGCTACAGCTGGGGATGGGCTATTACCAAAACCTGGACATGTATCCAGAACATCACCACTTCATCATCCACGTCGTTGTTGCGGTACCAGAGGAACTGAAGGTAGTACCGATGGCCACAAAGCAATGGAACATCTGCTGTCACAGCCACTGGTTCCTTCTTGAACTGGAGTAGTACTCCAAGCAGACAGTAGTTCATCTTAGGACCAGTAATCATGACATCATTTAAAGAAACCCCATGGTGATGAGCTGTTATCTGTCCTTGTTTGAGGATGATACACTCCAATGATCAGGAAACACTTCCTCTGCTTGTAGGGATGGAGCAATTTCAGTGTGATCATTCTCATAAATCTTGTGCATGAACAGTTCCTTCATCTCTGTTCATTTACTGAATGTGCATGAGTGAGGTAAGTCAATTCTTGGCCTGGTCATGGTTTTTGGAAAGGCGTCTCCATGGGCAATGGTAAGGGATAGGAGCTATCCAGCAGTTAGCTGTATCCTAAATATAGCTCTTTCTCCATTATCTTCAGGCAAGCAAGATCATCCATTGAGGGAGTTGGTTTATCATCATGCTTTGGACAGCAGATGACAGATTCACCCATTAGGTCTACATCATTGGCTGGCATACATCTGTTTTGGAGACACAGAGCAGTAGGACTTCGAAGTAGGCAGTGGTTGTTAAAGCTTTCCTTTATGTGGAAGCCGTTGGGGCAAAGACTCATAGGATGTTTGTTGTGAAAGCATTCACTTGTGAGGGCTTGTTTGCCCAATCAAGGCAGCCATCGCCCACTATAAACCAACCGAGACTCAGTCTGTGAAAGGGGGCATGTAGGGGTCCATTGCACTGTTCAAGGACCTTGTGTATCTGGATGATGTCTCTCCCTAGATGCAGCAGGATTTTGGCGTGAGGGTCCAGAGGGGGTATCTTGGCAGCTAAGAACTTAAGATGAGCATTGGTATCTAACTGCTTCTTGTGTAGGGATTTCTGATCTGTTGTCGGGAAGCTCGTTACATTCAATTAGCGTATGGAGAGGTACAGTAGACAAGTCTTTCCATCTGCAGATTACACAATGAAGCCTCTCATTCTCTGACCAACAGACTGAGGTACCTGCATGTCTTGAGGGTGTAGGGTGAGACATTATTGGCTAAATGTAACATCTTAAAGAAGGCAGATCTGGCCAAAGACCTGTTAACCTGGTCATCTAGAATGGCGTTTTCCTCTTCCGCTTTGGGTGTCCTTCTGGATAGAGGTTCACCAGACATTACTTGGAACATGATTTACCAAGAAAGCTGTCTACATAAACCTTTATACTGTACATGTGGAAGTGGCAACTGAGGTCAGGGAAGAATAATTTCCCTCCCTGCCATGCTGTGGGGGGCAGCTTACAGCATTTTTCTGAGACCAAGGGGCAGGACCAGCATGTAGAGCTGAGATATGCTTGTCACTTTCGCACTCGGAACATAAAATTAAATGTTGGTGCGTTGTTGAGGAGCCACACCGAAAGCATATTGAGTTCTCTTCTAATGAATTTTCCCTAAAGCCTCTACACATTTGCAGGGGGTGTCGTTTTTTGTGGCTGGGACTGTTTGTTAGGATCATCTATATTAATTGATTCGTCCCTCTGTATGGCACTGTCCACTTCAGTTTTGTACAATGTTATAGGGGCTCTCATCATTCTTGTTGTCACAAGGCTGGTTGCAGGACAGAAACGCAGAGGCAAAAGGATATTGGTCATTCATGTTTTAGTTCAGAAAGTAGAGAAAACAAACTTACAGCTCCTGTGATTTCGGGTGTATCTACAAACCATCAAACCAAAATAATCCACACAGAGTGTGGGGAAACGTTCACATAAATGCATTCCCCAATTGGAGGGAGGTGTGGATTGTTACCTTCTTTTGTCCTGTCCTGACTATGGCCCTAGCCCAGTGCAGAGATGGCTAGGGGCATAGCCAGGACATGACACTTGTGGAGAATTTGTCTCCAGCTTTCCTATCGGGAGGCACTGTGTTGCAAATTTAACTGATGAAGCTTGAATTTATTAATTCAAAAATAATTTAATGAATTGAAAGGTAAGCTTGTAATGTTTTGATTTACTGTCATACAATGCTACAAAATTAAAACAATGAAGATGAATTTATGTTTTCATCTGCTCCACAATGTGTCTTTACGCTTCCCCAAAAGATTTTCCTGACACTACCATCTAGTGGAATTTACTAGTAGCTACGAAATGAACTGAAACAAACTACTGATGTCAGAACACTCATATATATGTACTGTAACATCAGGTGTGGACTGTGCTAAAAAGAAAGTCAAACGATGTAGTTGTCAAAGTATTGTTAATTACTATAATTGTTCAAGTAATTAACAATACTTTAACAATTACATCATTTGACTTCACAAATATATTTGATTATAATAATTTGCTGTTTGTTTGTTATCGTACAAAAGAAATACTTGAACGTGCCGTCATTGCAAGTTAATGCAAGAACAGTTTTACTACATATGGGTGTAATTGCCTCGATTTCAGATACTTGGCTTAGGCTACTTGAAGTAGGCTTATCAACTACTGTTGGACACTTGTACATTTATTTCAACTGTCTCTGCTCTTTCCTCTGGTGCTTTTCTCTTTATATCGTACCCTGCCTCCATCTTCTTGCTTTTCTCAGACTCTGTATCTGCATTTTTTTGGTTGACTATTCTACCATCTAGGTTCAAGTTATTTTAACATAAAAAAATCTATTTAAACATTTTTATAATTCATTACATTTACAGGAAATTCCAACTATCAGTATTTAATTTACACAATACTTTGATTAGCTACCTAACACACATTACAAATGTACCAACAGGAGAAGAAAAGATTGAAATATAGATTTTCACATTATATTATTATGAACACTACTAAAATTAAAGGTTTTCCGACACTGTTATAGGACTTGACTTTGGTATGACAGGAAAATCATATTTCAGCTGAGACTGCCTGTGTGATGGAGAAGCACTGTCAGCAGCATTCTTAATAAGCTGTCAAAACATCTCCATTATGGTGCGGCACTTGACAGCATCTGCTTAAAGAGACCAGTTTAATTTTTTTCGGACTTTCTCCGCACAACCTTTCCTCTTCCTTTCCATGTTAACAACACATGTATGTTAAGAAAAGCAGCAACAAAAAAAAAAATTGCTTAAGATATTGACCAATCCCGTCTGCAAAAGTCTGGACAAATTAAATTATGTCCCCCTTCAATATTGAAATATTGGGTCTGTCCATGTGAGTAGCCATTGTATAGACCTTTGTGTGCCAGATAGATAGAAATCGGGTGAATTTGAAGTCAGGCTGAGCGGCACATAATGCTCCTATCGTCCTAGGTAAAAATGCACATAATGAGGGGCTGCTGGGTGGCCCACATAAGTTGGGTTGGCACAGCCCTCCGGGATAAGTCCCAAACCTCTCAATGGCCAGTCCACCCCAATGTAACATTAACAGTCTATGACAAAATGCATATTTCATTTACTTCTTAAGTTTATAGTGTCATGTCTCTGTGAGGGACTTAAGTTTCTAGTGTCATGTCTCTGTGAGGGACATGCCAGACGCTACATTGGTGTCAGAAGTGGGATTGGCCCAGATGGCCATTGGAAAGGCGTGTCTCCGTGAGGGACTTGCTATAGTGAAGCGTGAGGACATGCTGTTCCATTTGGTGGGAACTGTGTAGCAATCTCTGTAAGGCCACTACTCGCCCCTCCAAATTAGATATTCCTATCTTGAGCAGTGTCAATATTATTATTAGTGATTGCAGAGAATTCACTTACATAGTCAATTATCATTTATTTTCTCTTATGAGCAACTGACCTGGAAATCGAATTGCTTTTAATATGATCTATGAAATCCAACATTACTTGGACTAGTGCTGTTGCCATTGTACCCATGCATCTATGATTGTAGCTGACCTATTTCCGGTTGGCATGTTAAACAGTCTCTCGCCTTCAGACAATGACTGACAGGGCAGTAGAACATGGAAATGCAATCACATTGCAATGTTATTTTCAACAGGTTAGGAAAACCAAGTGAGATTGTGGAAATTCAATTGAGTTTTATTAAGTTAACTATACGCTTCCCTAATAAACAGGTTCAAATCAATGGATATATAAGATCAGCAAAATCTTCAATAAAATTTGTGGTCTTTAAATGGTTAAAAACTATTTTTTGTGAGCACCATTCAACAAAAAATAGGCATTTAAATAAATAAAATGACAAACTCTATTTTCTTTGTATTGGAATGTATCTATCAACTACTCCTTGTCCTTCCCTACCATTTTGACCAATTGATGTTGCTGTCTTGTTGAGAGACAGCAACAGTAGTGCTACAATCTTCTGTTAGCCACAATTAAGTGAAAAAAGTTGTAGGATATTATCAATTTATTTTCCAAAAATGATTTGTTGGCGAGAAATCTGATATTAAGCAAAGCCAGTTTAATAGATATAATATGGTTTCCTGGACTAGTGCGTTGATGAGTTACAGATAAGGCTGGTTTACTTCATAAGTTACACGCATTCTTCTATTTCTAATTAACACAGGAATAGAGATACTGGGTCTCAGCTTGTTCTAAGGATAGTGGGCATTGCTATTTTTTCAATATCAGGGATCCAAAGCACATCATTGAGTATATTTTGTGCTCTGTAATCTTAATGTACCTTCAAGCAGCAATGTATTATAAACTGTCAAGTATGGTAATAGTGGGATAATATTTTGGGGATCCTTTGCTACCCCAGAACAATTTTCCAATTAGAGGAACCATGATTTCTACTCTGTCAGAGACTTCTAAAGGAACATCAGTCTGTGTGCCCGAATCAGATCAGTTAGCAGATATGGGCACATTCACATACGTAAATTGAAGTGACCCGACTGATCGTCACTGAATTCTGGGTTGCTGCATCATCCCTTGTCTTCTGGACTTGACTGATGAGGAGCATTGAGGATAACATAGGCTGTGAAACATACCATCTTTCAAATATTTGGTTTGTGAAGAACAATTTGTTACTTTTACTAAGAACTTCCAGCATATCATAGTCAGAGGTTTGCATATGTTTACAAACTATATGGAGTCAGATTATTGACTCCATATGGTAGATGTCCTGGTAGATGTGAATACCAGGAAATGAAAGCTGAAATTCTGAACTCTAGTCTCATACTCATCTTTTGATCTTAAACCCAAATGTCTTCAGTGAACAACAAAAACAAAGGAATTTGCCTTACCGTTCCAATACTTTTGGAGGGGACTGTATATAAACAATATATAAATTACAGAATATGCTCATGGTTCAGGATTGTATTCCTATATCTTGCTCACCACTGTCTCTGTTGGTTCAGTCACTGTCTCATTACTCTTTGGACCACTCTGTCGTACAATTCCTGACACTCAACTTGATTCTCCTCCAACACATACCTAGCTTCAGTCACTGTGTCATTAGTTTACAATCCATTTTCCAAAACAAAAAATTTACTTGAATTGTATAAAGCAATTACACAAGGTTATTGAAATGAATGAGTTATCTGTAGGCAGGACATGAGGTGCAGAGCTAATGAACATCCTTTTAACTATGAAAACAACAAAAGGAGAGGTAAACTGACACCAACCACCACACTAAATTGAAACTACAAATGACAACCAAGGGAACAACAGAGCAACTTAAATAGGATCCCCATTCAGAGGCAATAGGGAGTAGCTGTCTCTGACTCTGATTGGGGATAATTAAACAGGAGTGAACATGGAGATGCCCAGAGGCACCTCTGCAGTCAGACCCTAGCTCTGGCCTCCAGGCACATAGAGATGCCGTACTCCCATACGGGCAAACAGGGACACCCGAGGTGGATGGGGCGACCAACACCCAGTCTTGAAAAAGTTCCGCCCACTGGAGCAGAACGTGGTGCCAGGACAGGAGGAGGCACCACCCCCGGAGCAGGATGTGGCGCAAGAACAACAGGTGTCGTTGCTCTACCCCTTAAGCAGGACGGGGCGCCTGAGCAGAGGGAGGCTCCACCCCCGAAACAGGACAGGGCAACGAACGAGAGTGTGGCGGTTGGAGGGGCTCACCAGCCTGCCACTCCAGAGGCGGTGGCGGTAAGGGCTCGTCCACCCACCCCTGCAAGGAAGGCTCAGGGCAGGGGACCGGCACCAGAGGTCTGGTGCGGTGGTCTGGCACTGGTTGTACAGGACAGGGAAACTGTTCAGGGGGCTCTGGGCTGGGGACCGGTGCAGGAGCCCTGGGGCCTCATGTTCAAATCGTGCGTACGTGCAAATATTTGTGTAAACTATGAGTACGCCAGTTTTGACGCAAAAGTTGGCATTTATCAATGTTGAACATGACGGGAGGGTGTGCATATCTATTGATGGCCATTCAAGGCTTCATTACTGTTCTTCTAGCAGCAGGATATTATGCTAGCAGCGCAAACTCTAATTTTCTTTTTCTAAATAAAGGCCATCATTTAAATATATAAGCAAAATAGATAACAATCTAGTCTGTGCATTTTATGTTTGATGTCCGCTCCATTGTTGTTCTTGTTGGTTCTTTTGTACAGACTTGGGCCCGGTTTCCCAAAGCACTAAAATGATTGTAAGTTGCACGTAAGTGCCTCGCTTTTTTATCAGTGTGTTTCCTGAAAACATAATTACTTAAGTGGAATATAGCATTACTCATTAATTAACGAGTGGTCCATACCACTTGTCCATCTTAACTGATCTTAACAGGCACTTTAATCTTCTTGTAAATTAGCGCCTCCCTCAACATGAGAGGAGGGATTGCAAACAGTAATAGTTTTGATTTAGAGACATTTATTTAGACAAATTGGATAATAAGTGTATGACAGGATGTTAATGTTAACTGAATGCAATTTGTCAACTGAGAAAAAAGAAAAACTTACATAAAACAACCGTTCACAAGTCTGAAAGCCGGCATCATACTGCTACTATAATTCGATGGATAGGTGCTGGTGCCTCTACCTCGTCAAGAAGAACATTGAAGAACATGCCAGAATAAGAACATGCCAGAATGCATGTTTTCTCTTGCGTTCCATTTGTATTCCATGCAATTAGAATAGATTTTTCTCACAATGCTTTATATTCCCAGTTAACCAATCCTGTGTTGATTGCTATGTAACTTAAATTCTATATAGATACTGGAGGAATTGATAATTGGTGTAGTCAATCCTCCTTGGTTACAAATAACAGCTTCGTCCACCATAAATGTCTTTACTTCTTCAGGTTTTCCATTTTCTTGCTTCTGATAAGTAAACGTGCTCTTTTGAAATGCAATAGGCTATATTTCTAAATGTATTGACGGCATAATTCCATTCCAATCCCCAAAGATGGCCTGATTCTGTTCCAAACGGCCATAACATGGCACTTACGATGCACTTTATAAAGAGCGACCTACATGGTGGTTTGGGAAACAGGTTTAATTCTGACTTAAAAAAAGTCCCATTTAAGGCTACGTGTATCATTAAACCATCTCAAGTGCTACGCAATCGGAATGCTGGCCCTGATTGATGACTATATTGCCTTGTAAATTTCAGTGGCTTTTATTTTGAAAAACAAAATGTGAGTGCTGCCAGCATAATATCATCCTGCTAAAATAAAGCTAATGAAGCCCTGTTTGGCCATCACTATGTGTATCTCTATGCAAATTTCAGGCCATGCATATACACAGCCTAGCGGTTGAATTGGACAAATACTGTGCTATTTCGGAAAAGCTCTTGGAGGAATGTCACCTGAAACACATGGGAAAAATCTTATCAATAGAAATATGAATAGCCTAGAGTGCTGCACAAACTGTTTCCTGCAACATCGTAGGTTTATAGGCTACGAATGTAGCATTCGTCAAACCCTACAGCCTGTAGCTGATCTAAAAACTATTAGAACCAACTGTAAAACGTAGCCCTATCAGTGTGCATATCCAAACAGTTTGAAAAAAGAACAAACAATAGCCCCATGTGAATGTGCGTAAAGCAACACATTCAAGATTACATTTTATACCATATACTACAATATGCCAATTTTTTAAAGATGGTCACTTTTATGACCTAGAGGTTATTTTTGTTTGTGAATGAGCTACAGCTTTATCACACATGTTGGCTTACAATTTGTTATTTGACAAAATTGACTGTACATTTCCGAAATTACTTTTATTTGAAATACTCGCTGAAAGAAAATGAATAGGACATAACATTGGTATGCTTATTCACCACAAATTGAATAAAACAGCCAGTATGCTGCACTAAACAAAAAAAATATTGTATTAAAATGAAACAATTATTTTAACACAAGGTCTTTCCAAGAGCCAATGATCTTCTATAAAACATTTAAAATAGTCTATACTTTCTTGGTCAAATTCTCTAGACAACTGTTTCTATTAACAGATCTTGCGTTTGCAAGACATTTTCGGCTGAAATGTTATGATGAGCCTAATTACAAATGATCATTTACTGCAACCATCCCTCAGCGACATGTTGGTGCACCCATCTTGAACTCCCCAATGATGCCAGCGTTTTGATAGTCATTGGGAGAAATATCAGTCACACTGCCCACCTCCTGTTGTTTGGATATTGGTTAGGAGTGAAGCAAATCACTTTCTCGTGGCCATCTTGGTTGATCTCTAACCGATTAATTTTATTTACAGCTGCAGCCACGTCTTGCAGTGCGGCATGTAAAAAAATTGTTTTTCCTGTATTTTCCTGACCGGCAATTGTAGGCATTCTTTGGGCGGAGACCATAAACTTGTTCAAATATTTTTATTCCCTTATTGTACTGCTGATTTTGTATGTTTGCCCACTGACAAAAAGATTATCAGTCTATAATTTAATGGTAGATTTATTTGAATAGTGAGACATAAAATAACAACAAACAAATCCAGAAAAGCTCGAAAATGTTACAAATTGATTTGCATTTTAATGAGGAAAATAAGTATTCAACCCCTCTGCAAAACGTGTTAGTACTTGGTGGAAAAAAACATGTTGGCAATCACAGAGGTCACACGTTTTGTGTAGTTGGCCACAAGATTTGCACACATCTCAGGAGGGACTTTATCCCACTCCTCTTTGCAGATCTTCTCCAAGTCAATAAGGTTTCGAGCTGACATTAGGCACTCTAACCTTGAACTCCCTCCACAGATTTTCTATGGGATTAAGGTCTGGAGTCTGGCTAGGCCACTCCAGGATCTTAATGTGCTTCTTCTTGAGCCACTCTTTTGCGGCCTTGGCCGTGAGCTTTGGGTCATTGTCATGCTGGAATACCCATCCACAACCAATTTTCAATGCCCTGGCTGAGGGAAGGAGGTTCTCACCCAAGGTTTGATTGGTACATGGCCCCCCCGTCCATCGTCCCTTTGATGCAGTGACGTTGTCCTGTACCCTTAGCAGAAAAACACCCCCAAAGCAAAATGTTTCCACCTCCATGTTTGACGGTGGGGATGGTGTTCTTGGGGTCATAGGCAGCATTCCTCCTAATCCAAACACAGCGAGTTGAGTTGATGCTAAAGAGCTACATTTTGGTCTCATCTGACCAAGACACTTTCACCCAGTTCTCCTCTGAATCATTCAGTTGTTCATTTGCAAACTTCAGACTTGCATGTGCAATTTGCTTTCTTGAGCAGGGTGACTTTGCAGGCTCTGCAGGATTTCAGTCCTTCATGGCGTGATGTTTTACCAATTGTTTTCTTGGTCACTATGGTTCAAGCTGCCTTGAGATCATTGACAAGATATTCCCATGTAGTTCTGGGCTGATTACTCACCGTTCTCATGATCATTGCAACGCCACGAGGTGAGATCTTGCGTGGAGCCCCAGGCCGAGGGAGATTGACAGTCCTTTAGTGTTTCTTCCATTTGTGGATAATCGCACCAACTGTTGTCACCTTCTCCCAGCTGCTTGGCGATGGTCTTGTAGCCCATTCCAGCCTTGCGTAAGTCTATAATCTTGTCCCTGACATCATTGGACAGCTCTTTGGCCTTGTCCATGGTGGAGAGTTGGGAATCTTATTGATTCATTTCTTCTGTGGACAGGTGTCTTTTATACAGGTAACAAGCTGAGATTAGGAGCACTCCCTTTAAGTGTGCTCCCAATCTCAGCTCATTACCTGCATAAAAGACACATGAGAGACAGATCTTTCTGATTGAGAGGGGATCAAATACTTACTTCCCTCATTAAAATGCAAATCAATTCATAACGTTTGCTTTTCTTTGCTATGTTGTTGTGATTCTGTCTCTCACTGTTCAAACCTATCATTATAATTATGGACTTACAATTTCTGTATCAGTGGGCAAATGTACAAAATTAGCAGGGGATCAAATTATTTTTTCTCTCACTGTATAGTATGGGTCTGAGTTTCCAAAAGAAGCATGCACATGTGTTGTTTACACCAGTTTTATAAATCCAAATTATTTTGTGTGCATGCAAATCATAGAATTTCCAAATATGCCAGTATTTAGTTAGAAAGAATTTCCACATATGACAGTATTGAGTTAAAAATGTACACAATATTGATACATGAGGCCCCTGGTGCAGGGTGCCAGAGTAGGTACCACACAGTATCCAAGTGTGGAAGGGGGAAAAGGCTCTTCAGAGATCAGCTCCTTTTCTCTAAGGAGTTACTCATTGGTCCAGCTTTGCTTGATCCTGGTGTGTCAGTCATTATGACAAAGTTCAGTGACCCAGCCCTGACCCTAACCGACGACCAAGAGAACAACAAGGAAACTTAAATAGGATCCCCAATCAAAGGCAATAGGGAGCAGCTGTCTCTGATTGGGGATAATTAAACAGTAGAGCACATGGAGATGCCATGAGGCACCTCTGCAGTCAGGCCCAGACTGTGACCTCCAGATACATAGTGAAGACCAAAGGCACCCCAGCCAGGACCTGACAATTACTTTCTTTTTAAAATTTAATATGTTGAAATGTTTAGCCGTTGGGGTCACCTTGTGAATGAAGTTTCCATTCATGGTCTCTTTCTGAGAGGTGAAGAATTATGCTATTTTGCCTTTTTCCATGGGTTTACAGGCAAAATATGAACCCATTATCTGGCTACCTGTCTAATCATTCACAAAACCACAACACAGGGAGCAACATTACCATAGCAAACTTTTAAACGTATCGACAACACAGGTAATATACACTGTGGCATCTTCTGTCTCTGAGATTTCTCTTGCTTCAAATATCCTTACCGCGCTCTACTGTCAGTGCAGAAAAGATTATCTTACTATGGCACTAGCTAGTAGCTACCAGACAATTCTGCCCAAGAGCCAAAGAATGAGTTTAAGTTTAAGCTATTTAGTACAGTATACCTTAAAAAATGCATGTGTATTTTCTCACTGAATTTATGGGTGGATTTCAATGTAATGCAAACATTCCTCCAAGCCATTATGACAGATTTTCATATATTACTATTTTAGTTCAAACTTTCACCCGCCAGTGTGGCAGAGGGCATTCTGAAATGTATTCGCCAAAGGAAAAATCTACCTGCATTTGGGGCTTGGTTGGTGTTCATTTCAGACCCTGCGTGCGATTCATGCAAAACCACATGCAGTAGAAAAGAGAACCAAGTGAAGATATCAAATATTGAAACAGATATCTTTATGTTGTCAAACAACATAGGCACAATTTGACTTCGATGCCAGCAACATGTGTCAAAAGAATTGGGACGGGGGCATCTCTTTTTTTAAACCATCTGTAAGCGTTTGGGAACTGAGGGGACCAATTGCTGTAGTTTTGAATGCGGAATGTTGTCCCATTCTTGCTTAATATAGGATTAGAGCTGCTCAACAGTTTGGGGTCTCCTATGCTATATATGTCATTTCCTAATGCACCACATTTTTTCAATGGGTGACCAGTCTAGGCTGCAGGCATCCAGACTCTTTTACTACAGAGCCATGCTGTTGTGATATGTGCAGAATGTGTTTTAGCATTGTCCTGCTGAAATAAGCAAGAATCCATGCAGTGATATCTACTACAATATCGTGTCTGATTTTAATGCAGTGCCGCCTGAGGGCCCTAAGATCACGTCCATCCAGTATTGGTTTTTGGCCTTGTCCCTTGCATAAAGAGATTACTCCAGATTCTCATAACATTTTAATGCATTTGTGTACTGTAGATAATGAGATCCCCAAACTTTTTAGCAATTTTACATTTTTATACGTTATTCTTGAATTGTGGCACTATTTGCCTGTGCAGTCTTTCACCAAGTGATGAATCCCTCCACATCCTCACTTTTGACAGACCCATCCTCTCTGGAATGATCTTTTAATGTCTAATCATGTTACTGACCTGCTGCCAATTGACCTAATTAGCTGTGTGAAATTACCCCAGGTTTAGTTTTTTAGCATTACACAACGTGTAATTCAAAGTGTGTGACAGGGTACGGTGAGGATCAGCACCATCGTGCCCTGTACTCCCAGTTCCCATCAATCATGAACTTATTCATTCATTGTCTTGTCTTCCATTATCAACCACACTAGGTCCCAATCTTCACATCAATTTGTGTATAAATGCCTCACTTGTCAATTATTGTTGTTGCCTGTATTTTGAATGTAATGAGTGAGTGTTTGTTCTCGCTGCTGTAGTCAGCGCTTTACTTTCTTTCAGTTTATTTTGTATTCAGTGTTTGTTTACATTAAAAGTCATACTCGAATGTAATCCGCCTAAGCCTGATTCCTCTACACCACCACCACCTTTACAGCGGGCATGTATTTTCCAAGAAAGTATTACCTTTCTCAGTTTCAACATTTTATATGTTGTTTTGGTACTACTTTCTATTAACCCTAACCCTTTCACATCATTGCATTCTATGGTTATTTACATGAATGTATTGAAGAGAATGTTCTAGATTTCATTTAATCAGATTTTCTTTTAGTCATTTAGGAGGTCAGTTTATAAAGGGGGTTTTAGAGAAAGAGTAATTGAAAACTTTCACGATTGATCTCTGTTAATTATAACAAAGCTCTCAGGTCAATATATTTAATTACAGTTGGAAACTGGAGCTTAAAAAAGAAGAGCATAATTATGAAATGGCTGCTGCATTTTCTAAAAGTTTCAAACTAAGGATGTGAAAAGGTATTCTTGTCTTTGTGCGAGTGTGTATGTGTGTGTATTTCTATTTGAGTTAATCAACGTCCATATCACAACATATATTGGCATTCATTTTGGACAATGCATACCAACATTAGCCTGAAATCTTGCAACTAATCAAACATTCTTAATATTAGCGTAGGTAGTTATAAAGCCTTTAATACATAGAGGCTTTAAACATAGGGGCTTTTATTAATTCAGTATTTCCACATTACAATAAAACTCATGTATTAATAATTTTCCTATGAGTAACTTCTTCATCCTCTTCTTTTATCCTAACCCAGCTTCATTCTTTCACCTGTGTGAATCTACATGAAAAACAATTGGCTTAATGGTCAAAAATACGTTGACCTAACGTGCAAAGCTGTCATCAAAGCAAAGGGTGGCAACTTTGAACAATCTAAAATATGAATGAATGTTGATTTGTTTAACACTTTTTACTGCATGATTCCATATTTGTATTTGTTTTGACATCATCACTATTGTTCTAGGATGTGGAAAATTGTTTAAATTAAGAAATATCCATGAATGAGCAGGTTTTTTCTGGATTAAAATATGGCTTAGTTGGTAGGCATGGTCAGGGGCATGTAAGGGGGTGTGGCTTGGTGCACAGCCATAGGAGACACTGGCTCCTCCCTCCTTAATAATATTTTTAAACAATTTCTTGAAATTCTCCAAATGCAGAAGGATTTGTTTGTTATTTTAAATCAAATTTACTGCTAATCTAAAAACGCCCCATGAAGCTGAGAACAATAGCCCTGCAAACGCTGAATACACATTCAGCATTTTCGATTTGGCTATAATCCTAGTGTCAACAAAATGTTCTGAGAATTGCCAATCAACTAAATTTGTCTACGTCACACTGATTTTGATGTTTTATAGATATGCCCTATGAAATAATCTGCAGTTATTCAGCATCAAATACACTTGCCTTATGTTTTCCTACAGGTTTCTTAGATTTTTATTCAGCAGTAATCGAACATGTCTCCAGATGTCACAATCACAGCTCACGCCAGTGTTAGTTTCTTTCTGTAGATTCTCACCATCTAAAAATGTTCCTTGGGGTAGCTTGTGTTATAAAGCAACGTCCCAGGATGGTCATGTCTGGTACCTTATCTGTTTCCATAGAAACAGAAGAAGATATATATGGTATGCTTAAACAAGGAATGCCACACCACAAGAGATAGTCACAGTTATATCTAGGGCTGCACGATTAATTGAAGTTATATTGATATATATTATATTTTTATTTAATTTTTACACTTAATCAAAATAATTTTTACTGGTATGTCATCTAAACTATAATCATCGTCCGTATAATCAATTGTATTTGTGTACAATTCTTAAGGAGTTGATTTTAGGATCCATTTGCCTACTTAAAAATAATAATTCCGATAATTAGTATAAAAACCTGGCATGCAAACGGCATGATCGTGTCAGTCAAAACATATCTACCAGTGCTCTTATAACATGTGTTCTCCCACATTTAGCTATTAAAATAAAATAAAAGTTTAAACTCAATTTTCCAGCTCTGTCTTGAATCTGTCAATCAAACAATACATTGTTATAATCACGCATCTCACCCATGTCATTTTTTAGAAGGGAGTTAAAGGGAGTATTCTGAAAATATCACAATTCCATGATGGCCCTGTAACTAACAAAAGGAATAGGCACAACCCAATAAAGTAATAGCACGCGAGGGTCGGGGAGACCATATTAGCTGTGGAATTCAAACTAGTCAGAAACATTGAAAATGCAAGTTCAAGTTCAAAAGGTTTATTTGTCATTTGCAATAACAAGCTATGGCAATGAAATGCTTGGTTTTCCTAATCCCAACAGTGCAGTTAAAAGTTAAAAAGTAACATTAACTATAATATAAAAATAAGATGATAACACAATCAATAATAATAACTATACAACTGTACACCCGTAGTGGAATGTAAAAGTGACAGGTGTGCATGACATAATTGGCAGATGAGCATAATAGAAAGTGACAGGTGTGCATGGGACTAATGATGGAAGGGGGTCCCTGAATTGAGCACCCTTACAGCCTGAGGAAGGAAACTGTCCCATAGCCTGTTAGTTTTGGACGGAATACTCCTGTACCTTCTGCCTGATGGCAGCTTGGTAAACAGTCCATGGCAGGGATGGCAGGTCAGGCCATGTCATGTGCTCTGCTGTTTTAATCACCCTCTGAACTGCTTTGCGATTGCAGGCGGCGCAGCTGCCATACCAGGCAGTGACACAGCCAAACAGGATATTCTCGATAGTGCATCTGTAGAAGTTGGTGAGTTTCCTGGAATCCATGCCAAATCTCCTTGTTCAGCATAGAAAAAGGTCTGTTTCCTGGCATCCTTCACCACAATATTAGAGTGATGACCAGGTCAAGTCATCGTTGATGTTGACACCAAGAATCCGGATGTTGTAAACTCTCTACTGCACACCCATTCATATGTATGGGGGCATGGTCTCCCCGCCGCTGCTTTCTGTGGTCAACAATCATCTCCCTTGTTTTGCTGATACTAAGCTGGAGGTTGTTTTCCTGACACCATGAAGTCAGTGACCTTAACTCATCTCTATAGGCTGCCTCGTCATCAGAGATCAGGCCGATGATGGTGGTGATGTCAGCAAACTTAATGCTGGTGTTGGAGACGTGGGTTGCCAGGCAGTCGTGGGTAAAGAGAGAGTACAGGAGCGGGCTCTGCACACAGCCATGGCTGGGGTGTGTAACATAGAATGTCCTGCTAAACAATAGTGCAGAGTAAGGCGTGCTGTTATGGAGAGGATCAATTAAGACAATGATCCCAGAGAAAAATGTGATCGAGACTTGATTTGGTGTTGAAGCATCAAGTCTATGTTGTTTGGAAATATTTGGATTCCAGAGAGATGTCACAAACTAATGTAATATGCAAAACCTGTAAGACGGTGGTAAGAACAACATGCGGCAACAATCTTATTTCAACACGAGACACTGCCATAGGGACTTGCTTGAAAAATCCATGGCAAAGAAGTCTCTTGACAAAACCAAAAATATTTAGCAAACCAACCCCAGACCAGCCAAACAATCATCAATAATCAGGGATGGCAGAAATGGCAGGATTTTCTATTTGAATGTGCATATTAGTAAAAAGATAACTCCACTCTAGTAATACCAAGAGGGCAACGTATTGGTAAACGCCCTCCTTAAGGGAAAACTGTATTTTCAGACTCAAAAAAGGCATTTTTGGTCAGATTTTAACATGAACATATTGATAAGAGTCTAACAAATATATATGGGGGAAAAAATGATTGGACAGAATTTTTCTATTTTACTGCAGCCTAATCAAATGCCAAACTATTTACTAAATGGGGTGTTTTACCCAACTCCCAATGGTGTACACGGCCCCCGGGGTTATGTTTTTACCCCCAATAAAAAATAAATCTGTATGTTGGTGTCAAAATCACTCTATCAATGTAATCTTTATAATTGAAAATAATTCAGTCATGAATTCTATATAAGTGAGAACTAACATTGCCATATATTGCATATTCCAAAATCCAAAGGCATAAAGCTATGAATAACATTTATTACAATTTCAAATAACTTTTGATGACAATTTTTTTAAATGTTATGACAAACGCGTAAAAGTATTTAGTTAAAAACATTCCATCAATAACAGTAAGTATCAATTGGAATTCCATATCAGTACCAATTGATAGGCCAATTACATTTGCTAGTAAACTAGCTATTGAACTAAAAACTACGTATATTTGGCTATTTCTTAAAATGTTGTTATATTTCAGCAATTGTTTTGTTATCATTTTGTAATATTTTACCAATATATTCCCCCAAAAAAGAGTGGGCATTTAGCCCCAAACATGATAACCATAAAAAAACGGATTGCTATAAAACATTTAAACAATTCTCTGAACAAGTGGATTACTGAGTCTAAGGCCTTCCTATTGTCATATCAAACATCTGTTTAGATGTCTAACTTCATAATAGAAAATAACAGTTCTGGTTCTATTAGAATTTGACACTGTAGATCATAGAACACTTATAAATAAGCTAGAAAATTGGGTAGGACTCTTCAAGACAGAGCTTAATTAGTTCAGATCTTAACTTGATGGCTGGATTTACTTTGTCACCACTGGAAATCATGAATCTGGTAGGGTGGCTATGACATTTAGAGTTCCCCAGGGATCAGTTCTCGGACCGCTTCTAATTCTACAGAACAACAAGTCTTGGGTGTTCAGACCCAGATATTACATTTAACAGTCATATCAAAGCGGTCACCACAACAGCATTCTATCATCTTAAAAATACAGCCAGCTTGGTGTCCCAAAAAGACCAAGAGATGCTCATCCATGCTTATCTCTAGTAGGGTTGACTTCTGTAATGGCCTCTTAACTCCCCAAAAAGACTGTGAAGAAGCTGCAGCTCATTCAGAGGGCTACTGCTAGAATGTAAACAAGGACCAAGAGAACATAGCACATCACTCCAGTTCTTAAATCTCTGCACTGGCTTCCAGTCGGTTACAGAATACATTTTAAAGTGGTGCTTTTAGTTTATAAATCATTGAATGGTTTAGGCCCTGAATACATTTCTGATATGTTAGATCCACTAACTCAGGTCAGCTAGTAGAGCCCAGAGTCCAAACTAAACATGGTGAAGCTGCGTTTATAAGTTAAGCTCTACACAACTGGAATAAAATACCAGATGATCTTAGAGTTGACCCAAACGTATACATTTTTAAATCCAGGTTAAAAACACTTTTCTTTTCACTTTAACTTAACCGCACTGTTTAGCCTTACAGCTTTTATATAGCATCCTATGTTTTTATCAAATGTTTATTCTATTTTCTTATTCTATGTTTTCTTATTATGATGTTTTGATGTTTTCATTTGAGTCTTTGTTTTTCAAGCTATTGTATTTTTATATTTTCTTTTTCTTTGTAACACACATTGAATTGCTATATATATATATATATATATATATATAAACATTATTGCCTGCTTGCTTCATCATGTCGCATGACAATGTTGTCTAAATTATAAAAAACATAAAATCAACTTATGTCAAAATATTTATTGTGGAATTACTTGCACAGTTGAGATGATTCAACAACATTTTCTATATGAACAAGAATAGTGGCAGCCAAGGAATATGTGGAAATAAAATGTGCGATCTTTTGGTGGTTAGGTAGAGAATTATGGGGGGGTTAACACAGGGAGGTTTTTAACCACTGTCAGCTGTATGAGGAGAGGAGCAGCGGACTGAGGAGGCTGAGTCGTAGTAACTTCAAGTATTTTTAATGTAGTGCAGCTGACTTCTGCTCACGGCAAAGAGACAATAACAAAGAAAGAGGGAACATATATACTGAGGGAAATGACTGGATGGTGATCAGGTGCGCTAAACGAGACAACAGGTGTGATGGGTTGATGATGGGCGGTGGTGTCAGAAGGCCGGTGACATCGAGCGCTGAGGTCCGCCTCCTGCAGGGGGAGGATGGGCAGCAGATGGTGTAGTTGTCACAACTACAAGCCACCCTATATGAGGAATTGATAAATTACAGGTCAATGTTTTTTTGTTATTTTATAGCAGAAGTGGGAACCTAGCCTAAAGAACCTATAAGAAAATGGCCTAACAAAATAATACTTTATGCTTTTGAGAAACGTTGCATACAGGCTATAAACATTCATAAAAGATATTCCCCCTGGAATTAAAAAGGTTGGAGACATTCGCTAATTATGTGAAAAGTGCAGTATTTGAAAATTCAACATTAGAATGGCCTTGACACTAAACTATTATATAATGGCCTAAGGCATGTACACTGTGGAAAAAATAGCCCGTAGGACACTGAAGAAAATATCCTATGAAAATTATCCTAATGTTCATTTTAAGATGTAGCTTACTCATTTTTAAAATAATTGAATTTGTAAACATTACCAAAATTAGATCATCTGTTTTTTTCAGTTTTCATGTTCAGACAAAATACTTTGAACAATACATGAATATTTTACTCACTATTTTTATCTTGGAAGGACTGAGGCAGGGGTACTGTCGCAACACACACATCCCTTCTTTTGCAAGCCTAACTCCATATGAGAAGAGCTCACCAAGACATAAAGAAATAACATAGCCAATCACATATTATGTAGCCAAAGACGTGCTCTAAACCACATTAAAGGACATGTTAATAATTGTTTGTAATATCACAATTCAAATCACAATCACAATGTCTAAATCACAATCATAATAGGATTTTTTTGTCCATATCATGCAGCCCTACTTTGCAACTATGATTCCTCTCTCCTTGCAAGCTGTAAACATGAGGCTGTATAAACAAAATATCTTAAGACTTAAAGTAGTTCTTAACTTGCTGATTTAGGGGTAACTCTTAAAGAATTGGCATGTCAGTCCTAACTTTAGGACTACTAGGCCTATATGTATTTCACAAAACAAGATCCTGAATCTGTGCAAAGTTAGATAGTCAAGAGGACTCCGTAGTCACTCAGACCAAATCACAAACAAGCCAAAAAGGGCTGCTGCCTGCAATCCACCTCGTAATCAGGTCTCATTTTTTTAAATATTTAATGATACTGAGCTTTGAACAAGGTATTGCCTTTTTTGAGCTTGTCAGGGATGCTGTCACTTCCCCAACAAACAGAAACAACCCATGAACACCGGACATCAAGGCTGTGACAACACAGGGCCACAGGGATAATGCAGCTATGCAGCGCAGACAAAGTATGTAGACTATACATTGGGGCAAAAAAGTATTTAGTCAGCCATCAATTGTGCAAGTTCTCCCACTTAAAAAGATGAGAGAGGCGTGGGAATTTATTGGTAAATTATAGTGGAAAATAAGTATTTGGTCAATAACAAAAGTGAATCTCAATACTTTGTTATATACCCTTATGTTGGCAATGATAGGGGTCAAACGTTTTCTGTAAGTCTTCACAAGGTTTTCACACACTGTTGCTGGTATTTTGACACATTCCTCCATTCAGATCTCCTCTAGAGCAGGGATGTTTTGGGTCTGTCGCTGGGCAACACGGACTTTCAACTCCCTCCAAAGATTTTCTATGGGGTTGAGATCTGGTGACTGGCTAGGCCACTCCAGGACCTTGAAATGCTTCTTACTCCTCCTTCGTTGCCCGAGCGGTGTGTTTGGTATCATTGTCATGCTGAAAGACACAGCCACGTTTTATTTTCAATGCCCTTGCTGATTTCTTCACACCAAGCTGCTTACCTATTGCAGATTCAGTCTTACCAGCCTGGTGCAGGTCTACAATTTTGTTTCTGGTGTCCTTTGACAGCTCTTTGTTCTTGGCCATAGTGGAGTTTGGAGTGTGACTGTTTGAGGTTGTGGACAGGTGTCTTTCATACTGATAACAAGTTCAAACATGTGCCATTAATACAGGTAACGAGTGGAGGACAGAGGAGCCTCTTAAAGAAGAAGTTACAGGTCTGTGAGAGCCAGAAATCTTGCTTGTTTGTAGGTGACCAAATACTTATTTTTCGGGGGAATTTACCAATAAATTCATAAAAAATCCTACAATGTGATTCTCTGGATTTCTTTTCCTCATTTTGTCTCTCATAGTTGAAGTGTACCTATGATGAAAATTACAGGCCCCTCTCATCTTTGAAGTGGGAGAACTTGCACAATTGGTGGGTGACTAAATACTTTTTTTGCCTCACTGCATCTCAGTCATCTGTCAGTAGAATATTACATCAAACAATAAATGCCTTCCCCAGATTTATATCATGCGGCAAATCATTCCTCATGATGTTCACCAACTGCAAAGAAACAAAATCCCACTTCATGGTCATAGCTGGACCACCCATTGTAATTGGTGCAAATAAATGGGACACATAACCGCACCATCAAAATACTAATGCACTTTTCTTTATGAGCTGCCAGATATAATGGCGTAAAATAAAGCATGTAAAACATATAAGAGACTGACAGTTAGCTAGTCAGTATATCATTCTTGGTTTCATGTTTAATCAGTGGCACTTAGCCTGTTTAGCCTGAGTATCTTTATTTCAATATGGCAACATGACACCTCCTTCTACAGTATTGCTATGATGAATTCACTGACAGAGACCCAAGTAAGAAAGCTTGTTTGTGGAACATGACATTATCCATAGCAACAGGGTCAACCCCGCCCTTGAATAGGTCTTAAATACTTTTAGCTAGGAACTTGTACTGCTGTATAGGAGTCCTCCTAGTGGTAAGATAATTAGTAAATTTGGCCCCTGTTATTGTGCCAAGAGACTTTTTCCTCTGTAACTACTTCCAAAGAGTTTACTGTTACTGGATAGACTTCGAATTTCTATCACACCACCAACATATTTATCAGTACTTAGGTAAAAGGTCAATCTCTAAATACAAGACATATACGTGATAGATTCATTTATTGCCAAAAGCCAAAAGTGGCAAATAGAGACAGTGTAATTTAGATGATGGAATTACAATTATATATGTATTGTTACAATATTTTATTTTTCTTACCCTTATTTTGTCACCATCAGTTAGATGGAGTGTCAATGAAACCCCTCTTAAAATAAATTAATGGCTTGTCAGCTTCAGTCTAAATGCTACCTAAATATTTACAAAATGTACATGCTGCTACTAAGGCACTATGGCAAAGAACAAAGGGTTATGCCCATAAGCGTTAGGTGCACAAGGTTCTTTATATATGCAGTTGCATTGGTTCATTGAGGCAAAATATACCTGGATTTTTAACTACTTTCCAAAAACGCACACCCATACAGCTCTCAGTATAGATGAAGAGTAAATATTTTATCTGCATCTACTAAATGATGAAAGGCAGATTGTTCATGGTAATTTTCTCTGTTTATTCATATTAACTTAATACAGAACCACCAAACAATTATTTTGAATCATTATAGAACAAGTTGATAAACCGCCATGGGGCTTGGAATAAAAATATGGAACCCTTCTGGTAAATTGAGGGTTAAGCAATTCCAGTTCCATTTTGCAAATGAGCATAATCTACGCTTCAGTTCAGTTTTTTCTTACAGTGCTTATAGCTGCCCTTGCTGACATCAGAAATAGGGCACAATGGGGCAAAATATTTGCCCTGCGGTTCTTTTCACATTGCTAAAAAATGTGTGTTAGTACTGTGTGTATGTGCGTGCATTCCAGCATGTGTGTGTGTGTGTGACAAAGGGAGAGAAAGTGACTAAAGCGGAGCAGTGAGCAACAGCCGGAAGACTGCCTACTGCCTGTGTTCTCTCCAGCTTCATATTTCTACATTAAACCCCTGCATTGCAGTGCTGCCTGCAAGAGCTGGAGAGAATGCAGCCTTTTTTGCAGTCTCTGCGGAGGGGAGTGAAACGTGGCCCATATAACATTGTTGATGGGAAGTACTCTGCGCGCAACTCGGCAGAACCAAACATTTGCACTAAAGGCTCTGTTTATTGTTTCTCACATTTATTTGGTTGGTTGTTAGCAGGTCTTAGCTCAGCAATTCTCAGGGTGGAACCAGAGAATTTTTGAAGAGATTAAGTATTGAATGGGCCAGGGACATGTGGCCCAGGTTGAGAAGGGTGACAGGCATCCTGTACCGGTGTAGGTGTCAGCAACCCTGAGTAATTCAGGACAACCCTTAAGGATTAATAATTCAATAACTCCATAGTCACAGGCCCATGTGCAAAATATTTCACTATACAAAACACATGCATCAATAATAATAACTATACAACTAAACAACTATAGTGCAATGTAAAAGTGACAGGTGGGCATGATATGATTGGAAGATGAGTATGATATAAAGTGACATGGGACTATGGATGGAAGGGAGGAGGAGTTCCTGAATACATGACAGTGTCTGCAGATATCTAGCGGGCCTAGCAAACATGTTTTGGATCCTGTCCAGTTTTTATCTATTAACAAAATGTATAGAACAAAAAGTCAGGGGAGAGCCATATTTATTCAGCATGAGGAAACAGTGTTAACCTTCCATAGTTCTTTCCTTTTTCTCTCCAAAATTACAAAGTTAACATAGTCTTTTATGCCAGGACACATGGGAGGTGGTCAATGGACATAACCAGCCATTACACAGTCAAATACCCTCCAATAAGAAACGTTTACAAAAGACCCTGTATGGTATGTTCCAACATATGGTCAATGGTCCTATCCATAGAGCCTATGAAAGTCACATGGATAACTCCTATCAGGAGGTATGGACAGGATGCATGGACAGGATGTGTGGGGCCCATCAGTAACAGGCAACAAGTCCCATCTAAGGTCCTTTGTTCAGAGTTAGTCAGCACATATGTGTTGTGTTAAGTTTCTCATGCCCATTTCCACTCACACGACAGTGACTGCAGATATCTAGGAGGCCTAGATATCTGCAGTGTCTGCAGATTTCAAGAGGGCCTAGCATACAGGACAGTGTCCCCCAGGAAATCATCTGCCATCTCATCAGGAGCATGCCCAGATGTTAGGAGTGCACACAGGCATGTGGTGGTCGTACACACTACTGAGTCACATTATGAGTGGCTGTGATGAAATTCACACAAGTTGGAACAGCCTCCATGATGAAATTCACACAAGTTGGAATAGCCTGTGTTTTCAATTATTTATTTAGATTTTTGGTGTGAGATTCAAACCTGCCCTTAATCGGTTGGTGATCTTGTTTTCATTTGATCGTTGTTATGTCATTTTCTTCTGAATGAATTACACAATGTACATTTAAGATTGATACCTTTCATATATTTCCTTCATCAAGTCTCGATGTGTTTTAAGTGTACCCTTAAATTTTTTGAGCAGTTTAATAAAAACGTTTTTAACGCATGTTTATGACAATATTCAAATTCTCTTTGAAATCGGGTGTCCTACTAAAACATACTAACGTATGCTCATCAAAGTTGTTATAAACAATCATTATGTAGGAAGACACATTCTTTAGTGTTCTGCCAATCCAACTATATTGTATCGATATCTACCAGATAAAAATATGTTACTGTATTCCCATGGATGTCGTCATTAATCGGAAACCAGAAAAGGTTATGCTGTCATTTGACTTTTTTGTTTTATTAATTTCCTTACTCAAAATGCTCGCACCAGAGCGGCAACAACTTGTTACTTTAGAAGAGACTGTTTCTGTGTTCAGTGATACAAGGTTAGAAACGTAATTCAAAGCGATAATGATAACTAGGTGAGTAAGAAATAAACTGGCAATACGTTTTCTGTTGTCCATACCTTATGCTGTGATGTGTTGTTTATATCTTTTAGATGACAACAGCACCCCTATCGTGATAACTTGATAGACAAGCACATTAGCTGTGGAGCTCTTATGGTTGCTTGCTCAGTCTTGTAATGGAAAGTGTTGCAGTAGCTGTGTAGCCGGCTGACTAATTGGTTGTTTTCTTGCATTTCTTCCGATTTCATTCAATTATGGAAAATGAAATTGCTAACTAGACAACTAACAACTTGCCCGGTTTATTTTGTCTGTCCAATTAAAATAAAGTTGTCTGCCCGTAAATATTTCACTTGTGCAGCAACAAGTTCTTACTTTCACTAGCTAGCCAAGAAGCAGTAATGTGCTTTTCTGTGACGATGTTGTTACTTGCCGAGATGATGTCCGGCATCCGCCAAAAGATGTACGCCACACACTTCCCCTTATCATTTATTTAAACTCGTATGTCTTGAGACTTGCCTTGTGCTTACCTTTTTTATGATCTTATTAACTGTGTGGACCTGATTTGACTGCTGTCTCAATCTCGTCGCAACATATCGTTTTATGCAAATGTCGTCGTTCACTCTATTGTTAATGGTAGAAAACAAATTATATTATTCATTAATGTGTTGTCAAATTAAAGAAGAGTAAGTGCCCTTTAAAACAAAGGTTACTTGTAATTTACTTTTGGCTTTTGTGCTATGTCTTATTGTTTGAAATATGTGAGAAAATCATATTTATTTAGCAAAGTTTCAGTATTCAACAGCGGCATTCTAGAATTATATTGGGGTCTAAAGGTTTACCTTTAGAAGTCATTTAAAATTGAGTGGGTCTTTTTTGTTAGGGGTTGCTAAAGAGGATTAACTAAAGATTTCCATTGATCTATATAGTACAATATTATTTGAGGTTTTCTTTAGCAATCATAACATGTATATAGTGATATATAGCGTACCTTTTGTAATAAACGTAAAAAATCTGGATTTTGTATTTGAATGTGCCATATCTAAAGAAGTTGCAAAGCACTTGCAGAGTGGTTACTATGTAAATACACAGGCAGGGCTTGACATTAGCACCCGCCCACCGCCAAAAGCGGGTTGAATTTGGCTGTGGCAGGTAACGCAGACACACTTCAAACCACTTTTGCGGGTGGCATTCTGTATATCTATACACAGGGTTTTTCCTGCCTTCAAAGCTCAAAGGCAACTGCCTTCCCAAAATCTTACACAGCCTCTGTGTGTTAGCATGGTAAAACATGATTTTGCGCTTATATATTTTAGCACCAGCGAAACACTGCTGCTAAAATGACGGTAGGAGGAAACTTTTTCATATTGAGTGTTGCCAGATGGGGTATGTTTCTGACACTTGAGCGAGTCGAATGTTTGCCTGGATACAGCGTCAGAATACAGTTTACAGTCAATGAAACCTAGCAACGTTGCTACAACACCACACGGGTCCAGACATGGCAGAAATGTTGGAAAAACAAGTGTATCCTAGTTTTCTTTTACACCCAAGCATATCAAAAGATTCCGTTAAAACTTAATTAACTAAATCTAATCTGCATAATATGTATTTTTTATTTTTCATGTGACTTCTAGTAGCCTAAAATTACAGATTTATTTTTAAAAAGAGTTGAACAAAGATGACAGGTAAAATGACCATCAGATTAGGGTATGTACTATCACCAAAACCATTAGTCTATATATACAATATAGAGAGTAAATGTTTTATATATTTAAGTTACTAACAATGCAACAATATGAACGTGAAGATGCTGGATCAGCGACAGCATCAGAGTCAAGTACAGTTGAAGGAAGTCCAGGGAGATGAATGACATCAAAGCAAAGATGGGGAAAGATAACTAGACAAAGCTGCAATAAATACAGCTCTGTTTGTTTATTCTGCAAGTCTATATTAACAAGAACATAGCATAACAAAAATAGACAACAATTATATTGACTGCGATTAATTATAAAGCTGATGGATAATTTCATATTTATAAAAAACATGTTAATAGTTCTATGTTATGTTAAGAATAAATATTGCATGCATATTTTGGTTGATTTTAATTGAGGACATTGTAGCATGCAATAGCTGCTCAAGTGGATATGGACAACAGGGCAAATTTAACACTATAATAATTGTCTTTTTTAAGTGTGTAGCCACTGTATATGAAGTATTTCACAGAGGGGTGTCCTGTAGAGTGGGGTATCACCTTTGACTGAACCAGTGAACAAGACAGGTTAAGATGTAGCACCCCATAGTAAAATTTTATCAAATAAAATGTAATTCCCTAACAACAAATTGGTGGGTAGTGAAAATGCTGAGTGGCTAGTAACTTTGGAAAACCATTAGCCACAGTGGCTGGTGAGCAGAAAAGTTAATGTCAAGTGCTGTACACAGGTATTTGAGGCACTTCTGTGTCCCTCCAAACACCAGGCATTCCCAAGCTCTTTGTATTTACATAGTAGTTACCAAACAAGTGTAATAATAACATTAGTTTGATACCCCTTTACATTACAACTGTAATTACCAGTGTTACTGGTAGTAGTTACTGACCTAGTTTCCCCAATTTCTTCTTACCGTCGTAGGTAAACACCAGTTTGTCACCTGGAAACACAGACGGTATTTCCTATCTACATAATAACATTTAATCAGTACAGAGCCCTGGAGGTAACATGGAGGGGGAACAAATTGTAAAGTGCATGTGCATTTTATAACTTTCGTGCCACTCACGCAATTTGAGTAAGTCACACACGTGCTTTTAGTAAGTTGCATGCTTGCTTTAGTAAGACATCAATGGCAATGCTTTCAGTACTTTCAATGAGTAGAACAATTGGCAAGTACAAAATAATAGCTTGATGACTGCAAATTCTTAACTTGTAATACACATGTAGGATATTTTGGCACTAACTGAGTACAGAAATGCCATTAGGCACTCTGAACTGCAGTTAATTGGGCATTGGGCAATGCACATTAGTAAAGCTTAAAAAGAAATCCCCTCCAAGTCACATCTGGGGCTCCATAAATCAGGGCTGCGAAATGTAACAGTTTTTCTTTTTCTTTGTTTCTATGTAACAAACTATGGCCTTACTGGGAATGTTACGAAAGATTATCCTGGTAGAACTAAACTTAACAGAACTGAACTTCAAACCTTGAGGTCCCTGACTGCAGAATATCTTCTGGACTAGAAGGAGGAGTGGTCATGCTCTGACACTGGGGTTGGCCCTGGATTTCTTCCTTGATTAAAAATGTATCTTGCTGCACACTGATATAGTTTTCTTTCCCCCTTTGTCTCTGCCTTATATAAAAAACATTTTGTTTTACTTTCAAGTAAACATTATCTTCATTTCGGGTCAGCATCCCGGTGAACCCTGTACATCAATTGGCTTTCTGCAGGCCTTAATACTGTAACTCTCCGTAAAATGCATGCATTCTATTTTAACTACTTAAAATGTATAATGATGAATTCTAACACAAATGAATTGCAGTAATTAACTTGATTCAGTTCTCTACATTAACTTGACTCAGGTCTTAATGTCCATCCTGTGACAAAATGTCTACCCTGTTACAATGCAAAGCGTAACAGGTTAGATGATAACAGCATGGACATTTTCAGCTAATGATGGCCTTTAACCACCTGTGGTGAAGAACATGCTAGCACATTGTGATCACTTGAAAAAGAAAATAACTTGTTTATCAAACATATTCTAAACATGTTAACATTTTATTCCTTTCCTTTTCAAATTAGCATAACAAAGTTACCATATGTTACATGTTCTGAAACATTGAAAAAGAGGTAGAATTAATGAGTGATACTTACTTTGACTTTCATGGCGGTCTTCCCTTCCAAAAAATGATATCACTCCCAGAGTCAGTTCACTTCATATCAAGTTCATTGTTTTGCACAATTTTTCCAAATTATCTCCAAAATACTGCATTCTTTAGTGAACAGCTGTTTTAATCATCACATTCCAAAGAACATATTCAATTTGATCATGTCTGACTCATGTGTGCTGTAAAAGCATCAGCCATGAATCATGATTGAACATGTTCTGAGAAACACTGACCTTTCAATTGATCCAGGTTAGATTTATGTTGTGCACAGGCTATCCACCAATAATTTTCCTATAGAACCATTGATCTGTTTGAAAACAGGATCACTGTGAATCAACCACACTTTAGACAAGTGAAATCTAAAAATCCCAACCAATTCAAATATTTTTATTTCAACTTAATTTGACATGTACTCTAGCCTGTGGGAAGCAGATGTTCAGCAAGGTGTTGCTCAATATGCACAGAAACATAACCAAAATAAGCTTTGAAATTGATTGTAAAGGATTTATCGCCTGCAGTGCTGGTACATGGTAATTGAGATGAAACATGTTGTTAGATAAAAATATCCCAAGTGGACAATATGTTGGAAGTATTCTAATTAAGGGCATTAATTTGATTATTTCCTGCTGTCATCAAAAAGAAAATGTTTTTTTTCTTTCCATTTGAATTATTGATATTGAAACTATTATTTTGTCCATGAACTAGACTGTTGAGAGTGTCCAAATTATAGTTAGAAACTGGAACTAAGACTCAAATCTTTACTTGTTGTCCCATCTCAAATACTAAAAAAAATCTTTTTGCATATAGTTCAGCCAGAATTAAGTTTGGGGTAGCCTAAGTTAGTGAATGGTTGCTTGAAATATTGCTGACAATTGATAAGGACTGTCCAGAAAAAAAATCTAAATATAGTTAACATTAACAATGCTTGCTGTCATACTGCAGCAGTAAATGTACATCCACGGACACGTTTATCTTAGTGGATTAAGATACATAAATGAAGTACATCTATAAGTTTGTCCAATCCAGCATTAAGGCCAGGTACAGCAGGCAGCCGGATCTGGGTTATGTTATCGTCTGAGGTAATTCATACCCAGGGAGAGGGAGAGATGGGTCACCATGGAGAAGGCAATCAATTTCAGCCAACAACACAATATCCCTTTCACTTGACATGACATGACGTTCTGTACATTATGAACATTGCAAGGTGGTTCATTTGTCGAGTCAATAAAAGCACCAGCAGGATATTTACTGTGGTTACACGTAATATGTTTGGAGGCAATGCTTTCATTCATATTTTATGGAATACATGACTTAATAATGTATGACAGGATCTTCTGTTTAGACATAATTATGTTTTTTTTTAAGGGCTTTAATTACAACCATTTGTAATGAGGAGGAAATAGTTTAATTCACATTTAAAATGGTGTTTAACAATCTGTGTTAAATGTTTCCCTCGCTAGTAGATACTAGATGTGTTACTATGGGCCATTTTTAACCAAACCTCGTGGCTGTGGGGAGATTCTCTTCTCCCTGAAGTTTGCACAAGTAGCACATACACTTAAAAGGAATAGATTGCTGTTGAGGGAACTCCATCTAATGGTTACATAAACCCAATGCTTTTGATTCCATGATGGGGGCATTAGGGATGGTTTAGGGAATCGTATCGCAACACTGAAATAACTACTTCATTCCACCAAAGGCATAACCTGACCATGTATTGAGGTGTGAGAGTAAACTACTGCCCCCCTCTGGTTAAGAGAGTCACTGCATGCTGAAACATACGAGACAGAGCCCCCTGTTGGGTGGCCTGGCTCCCACCAGCTGTTCCCTTCCACACATGGATGGCACTGAGGTATTCCCCCTGGAGGAGTCTGGCAGAATGTTGGAGATGAGCAGAAAGAGGATTCTTCCACCGAGAAGTTCTCACCGAAATGCTGATAGAGCATCCCAGAGGGTTTGGAAGACAGGAACATGGCAGCTAGTTAGAAAACAAAAATGTATATTGCTGTTTCATTTAATGTAGCCTTATGAAGCTTAACATGCATGGGATTCACCAGTGTGGTAAAAGGAAATTGACAAAATGGCATTTAGGGAAACATGGTCTCCGGTCATTGTCCATAGTCTGCTTGCTGGTTAATGAGGCACATACCATTTTGTCATCGAGGTGAACTACATCTTAGATTCACCCATAGAATCTCTCAGAAAATATATTTCCCCCCAAAAAAATTTGTTCAAGAGTGCTTTGTGTTGAAAGGTATCGTCATTCTGAAAATCTTGAATCTGAAAAAGTCTTAAGATAAAAGTAGAGGTGAGATGTTTAAAAGGTATTTAGTTTTTGGCTATTTGAGACAAGTTTTTGTGCTGGATAATTATTTAGTAGGTGTATGATGATTTCCTTTGATGTTGTAGTGAAGTAATGAATCCTGACATGTAATGAAAATGTCTTGGTATCTCAATACAAATTTAATGTCATAGGCACCCACAGCAGAGTCCCCCAGAAAACAATAAGTCCTCCAGTTTTAATGCGACAAACCCCCAACTCTCAAGCAATGTTCATTTAGTGTAACTTAGATAATAATAGCATTATTTAAATGCTATACATTATTACAGCAATGTAATGGCATGTAACAACATTATTGTCCTGATATGTATCATTGTACATTATTTTTCAACTGGGGGTATATTTACATTTTGCCAAACCAAACTTTTAAGAGATATCATTAAACACAATTTCTGTTGGAGAATTTCAGTTACGTTTCCCAACTTTGTCAAACCACAGGACCTACACTGAATTGGTCACATATAAATGTTTTCTTTTGGAGGAGTAAATAGAAATCTTAGCCTTTTTGGTATTGTATTGTATTGTATGTCTGCATGACTTCACCCGTTCCTGTGTGAAGAGTTTAAAAGAGCATCGCATCTTGTAATAACCAACTCCTTTACCTCTCTCATGTCTTTTTCTTTTTCCAGCCTCACCCCTATCTCCCTCAATACCTTCCACATCCCTTATCTATCTCTCCTTACATGTCTCTGTTGTCATTGTCTTCATCCCTCTCTCATGCCAGCCATTTCAAAACCTTACAATGTACAAACAGTGGACAAGGGGTTTGCATATTGATCCTTTGCTGATGCCCCCGTTGCTAGACCAATGCGTAGCACACTGCATTCAGCGGAGTGTGAGCAGCATCACAAATGAGGAGAGAGAGAAACAGAAAGAGACCAAGAGAGAGAATGAGAGAGACAGTTGGAGCGTGTGTGTGCTGAGAGTGAGGTAGGAGGGAATTGAGAAAAGGGGGTGTATGATTGAGGGAAGGGGGAGATGTTGGGTACAGGAGAGAGAAAACGAGAGAGTGGGAATAGAGAGAGAAAGGGAGCGAGAGAGGGAGAGTACTGCTGTGCTGCAGTGAAGAGATGTGAGGGGAGAGACTGCAGTCTGCTTATGGGAGAAATCAGGAGATGTTACCACAGCACTGAAACGTTACCTCTACAAGCACAATATTGGATGGGTATCCCAGCTGGTGGGAATATCACATTAGACTGGTAAGACTTTCTACCTCGCTCTCATTTCCTCCCTGGAGAATGATAGCCTGTGGATGACGTACAAATGTAGGTCATTTAAGGACAACTTTCCTACTGAACATTGAAAAATGTTGTACAGCAGTCTGAGCATAGAACCTGCTAATCGTTGGAAAATTTGAAGGGTTTGTTTTGTGTTTCTATGGTGTGGATCTGGAGTTAAAGATTTGGGACTAGCTAATGATTGGAGCTGTCCAATGCTGAACTGCAGTGATGGAGAAACTGGTCAGTAAGTGCTAGGCTAGGATCACCTGCAGCAGCTGGTGGATTGTGGTAGAGTCTCCTGATCTAAATAGGATGGATTGCTTCTTGTCTTTTACACGCACGACGATGAAAGAAAAAAGAGGATGAGGACATGAATCATATCTACAATAGCATATTATTACAGTAGTTGAGAATTGAGCTGCTATTACTGTTTAGGTCAGCTGATCAAGATAATTGATGTCCCTTTCTTTTACGGGAATTGTCTTTATTTTTCTGATTATCACCATATCTGTTGAAATTATATTGGTGTATTAGAGACCACAGTGTAGAGAGCTATGTCTTCACAGACCACTGTCATTCCATCATTGATATAAAATTATTAGTCAACTGATTGGTATGACTCCAAACTCCATTGGCTACCTTTGACTCAGCTGTAAGTGGCAATTCAGCTTGATTTTCTCAGCAACATCCTGTTTGTATGCTGTAATGTTTTGTGAGTAGGGTGGAATTAAACATCTTGCAGAGTGGAGAATCGTATAGCCTCTAGCTGTTTCAAGGTATTTAGAATACTCATTAATATGCACCTTTTGGAAAAACAGGGGATTGGTCGTGGCCCATAGGTCTAGAACGAAGATGTTTATCAGAAAGATTATCCATGAACTACCCTATATTACAGTTGCTGCTCTCCAGTGGGTGAGACAGTGACTGTTAATTGTCTGTTGGCACTCTACGTTTTCCAACATATACCATTGCCATAAGACTTATTGTATTGCATATGACTAACTCGACATTTACAACAGACTCTGAAACAGCTACTGTTTTTTGCTATAACAGAACTTGGTAGAAAAACATTGTATTTTTATACAAGTACATAATAACCATCTAAGGAGAATATTAGGCTGGAAGAATTTAGTCACTAAAGATCACTAGGTCTGTGTACAGTAGGAATACATTTAAGACAACACTGTCCAGTTTTCTTGCTTACTCATTACAATGGGCCCTAGAAATTGCCTGTCGAATATACAGAGACGGATCGTTTCTCTTCCAGCCCTTCTTGATGAGAATGAAAAAAGTCTAGCCAGCTTGCAGCATTCCAGAGGCTCTCACACCGACACACACACACACACACACACACACACACACAGGCAAACAAAGACACAGACTCTCAGCACTCACACATACAAGGACCTGAAAATGCATAACAACACACAACCCACTTGTACAGTGTATTCAGAACCCTTCACGTTTTCAAATTTTGTCACATTACAGCCTCATTCTAAAATTAATATAACTGATTTCCTTCCTCATTACTCTAAACACTTACCCATAATGACCATACAAAATAGGTTTACAGACATATTTGCAAACTTAAACATTACCACTCAAAAGTTTTGGCACACATAGTCCAAGGGAATTTTGTAATTTTTTTAGCTTTTCCACATTGTAGAAAATAGTTATTAAATCATCAAATCTATTGAATAAGTAATTAAAATCTATTGAATGACACATACGGGATCACATAATCTCTAAAAAAGTTTTAAACAAAACAAAAAATGTTTATATTTTATATTGTTAAATTCTTTGCACATTTTGTCATTTACATTTTTTATCATAAAACAATGGTGTTGGTCACTCCTCACATCTGTCGGTGGGTTTTACTAATATTTTACCAATGAAAATGATTGAAAAGTACTTGTATCTCAAATTCGTAATTCCATTGGATCCTCAAACTCTCTGCAAAACCTACTAACTCCACCCCACCTCCATCTTGAGTGAAGACGTCCCACACACAGCAGAGCTGAAGCTAAACAGTAACAAGGCAATTTAGTCTGACTTCATCTAAGATGCTATCTTACTTTCATTTCTTGCTTGTTTTTATTTGTATGTATTATTAATGAATACATTTTTTATTCATGTGTGAGGTTTTTTAATAGGATTTTGTGTGTTCATTATAATTTAGTTTGAAAAGGTTTTTGGGGGGATTTGTTTATTCAATGGGTTTCGTTTTGTTTTTGTTTGTTCTTTAGGAGTTGGTTATGTTTCCATGTTTTTGACATTCTAGGTTTTGTGTTCTATGCTTGTTTTGATTTTATTTGTGTTATTCGATCCATCTGTTTCTCGTTTAGCTCAGCTATTTATTCAGTGGCAATTCTCAGTTCCCTGTGAGGTATTGTTAGTCATTCAGGAACGTACTGAGCCTTTGTTACAGGTTTCCTACAAAAACACCACATTATTTAGAGTTTCCCATGTAAACTACTACCTATTTGTACTCAACTTTGCCTAGCCTTTGTTATTTTTTAAATGTAGCAGTTTTTCATGGATTTCTGGTTAATGACTAGCCCTAACTGGAACATTGTATTTGGTTTCTAAATAAATCCTCCAATGTTCCGCATTTGGATCTGCAACCTTTTCCTCGACTCATCATAACAATATGGCAATGCATATAATCAAAGCAGTGTACACTACAGCACCTGTCAGTAGTCTATTTAGTTTTAAAATATGTAGCAACATTTTTGTTTGCATAAGTAGGTCTACAGCATTTTCTTTTCTCGAGAAACACTAAGCCTGAAAAGGCAAATGTTTTTTGTAGCCTACTTGAGATCTGAGACGTGGGAGCAAAGAACAGTGCAGGCAAACCATGGTAGTTTGGAGTAGGCTTGCCATGTCCGTTTATTAGAAACATCTTTTTTTAAAGAAAGTTCCTTGGAAATATAGTATTTTTTTTCACATGAAAACAGAGGCCTTTTAATTAAATAACCGCTTTAACATCCCCATCTACTTTCTAACCCTGCTGTCCAAGGAACATCTGAGCTTCTCCCAGCTACTACCAGCTGTTAGTGATGGCAAACGATTCATTCTTTTTAAACTAATCATTTTGGTGAATCATGATTCATCTCAGTAGGCTCTTCGAATCTCGTTCACCAGAAGGAATGATGAATGGTGATCCATGGATCTTTCAGTTCTTTCAAACATGTTCACCAGAAGAAAGAATTAACAATGATCTATGGCATTTTCAAATCTCCAAATCTCATTCACTAAAAGGAATGATGATCCACAAATCATAGAATTTTGTTCACCGGAAGGAACGATGATTGATGGTTCTTTCGGGTTACCGAATCTCGTTCTCCGGAAGGAACGATGATCCACGGATCATTGAATATTGTTCACCGAGTAATGAGGAAATAAGCCTTTCAATCTTTCTGATCTCCAAGCATCTTATATTATCATCCTTAATGTTTTAAAGTAAGAAACACTGCAATACATTTTAGGACAGTAGGCTGCTATTCGGCTGTCAAGTGGTTATGTTATGTACATGTCTATTAGTAATACTGTAACTGTCAGGACTCAATTAAATTGATCAGATTTATTAATAAATTTTATCACAAGGTCCTTTTCATCCTGCAACCACCGGAAAGAATGACAATGACTAAGGAGAAGAGAGCATAAGTATTTTAATCTTTTGGATATCCAAGTCTTCTCCAAGTCTTCAGTCTTTTATCATTATATTAGATTGAAATAGTAGTATAAGTACATATTAAAAGTTGTAATGATAGGTTAAATATTATTACGTTTAAAATGAAAAACATTCTAACAATTTCTTTTATCTAAATTGATCCTTGATCTTGGCTTTTTATTTTGACTCTGGACAATGAGTTGTGCTTGTGCGTTTTTGTACAGTAATTCATTTTTACATTTTCTAATAATACACATAACGAACGTGGTTTTGGTGTTGGCTGTAAAGCATGATGTGGTGTAGCATTTACTCTTAATTAGAGAACTACAAGTCCTTCCTATTCAAATGAATGAAATTTGTCACAATTATTTTTTACTGAACGATTCCAAAAGATCCAGATCAGTAAAGTGAGTCAAACTTCCCATCACTAAAATACATAGCTAACTTTCTGTTAGCTTTGTATTCACCATCAATGTGTTCACAAACATTATGGAAATAGTACCTATGTAGTCAAAGGCTGGCTTGAAATGTAAGTCCACCTTTAATGATTTTGTATGCGATAAATTTAAAGATTGTTAATGTAACTTCAACGTTGGCTAGCCTACTCTGCCCTATTCAAGCAGCCAGCTCTTTCAATCTCAAATAATAGCCTACAAAGCCGTTTTTTTTTTTTTTAGCTTAATCTGCTGCTCCAATTGGCTTCTTTTTGGCTTCTTTTGACAATCCCAGTTGCTTGTTTCTGTTGCGATTTCTGGCAGCACTGGTTTGGAGTGCAGTTTAGTCGTAGAGTTATAGAGAATACTGTCTTCAATAGCATGCTCATGTCACTTAATGTTTTGCATGAGATGTACTCAGTGACAGGAAAACTGAGAGCACAAGTAGCTACAATAAGATTTGTAACCTGTAAGTTGATGATTATTTAATGCACTGCACTTACTGCCTCTGATGCAGCTGTTATTATCTGTGATGGACAAAACATAAAGGCCTGTCATGCATTCTAAATTGAAAAATGTTTAACTCCATTTGAGATTGATTTAGGTAAAAATATGAATAATGTAATGACACATGCAAGTATCTGATCATATATAAAGACCCAATAACACATTTGAATGTGCTATGTTCGATTATTCAAAAAACACCGTTTATTTTTTTCATTTCAACTAAAAAGTTGCGATTTTGGATATACAAGGTTTCTGCCCAACAGCAATGATATGCAGAGCATTTGTTGTAAGCTTTTCCTTCACTCCTTAGTCCAATTCATCCCAAGCCATCTCAGTTGCGTTGAGGTCAGGTAATTATGGAGGCCAGGTCATCTGGTACACCAATCCATCAATCTCCTTCTTGTTCAAATTGTCCTTTTTATGTCATTGTCCTGTTTGTAAACAAACGACTGTCCCACTAAGTGCAAACCAGATGCAGAATGCTATGGTAGCCATGTTGGTTAAGTGTGCCGTGTATTTGAATTAAGCCAGCAAATTACCTCCCCAGCATCACACCTACTCCTCCAAGCTTAAACGTGGAAATCACAGAGATAATCTGTTTATCCACACTGCATCTCACAAAGGCACTGCGATTGAAACCACAAATCTCAGATTTGGACAGATTTCCACTAGTGTAATGTCTATTTTTCATGTTTCTTGACCCAAGCAAGTATCTTCTTATTGGTGTCCTTCAATAGCAGTTTCTTTGAACAATTGGCGTTGTGTCTGTTACTTAAACTCTGTGAAGCATTTATTTGGGCTGCAATTTGAGGTGTAATCTGAGATGAATTTATCCTCTATGGCAGAGATAACTGTGGGTCTTATTTTCCTGTGGTGGTCCTCATTGGAGCCCATTTCATCTTAGCACTTGATGTTTTTTGCAACTGTGCTTGAATAATCAAGTCCCTAACCCTACCTTGTCACAACACAAATGATTAGCTCAGACTGATTAGAAGGAAAGAAATTCCACAAACTTTTTACAAAGCATATCTGTTCATTAAAATGCATTCCAGTAGATTAACTCATGAAGCTGGTTGAGAGAATGCAAAGAGTGTGCATCAAGCAGTCATCAAAGCCACACAGAAAAATCTATATGAAATGTTTTTTTATTTGTATTGCAAATCTGTGGTTACTACATGATTCCATATGTGTTATGTCATAGTTATGATGTCGTCACTATTATTCTAAAATGTGGAGATTATTAATAAATAAAGAAATACCCTCAAATGAGTAGGTGTGTCCAAATATTTGACTGGTACATTATATAAAAAACTAAAATATCACATGAACATAAGTATTCACACCTTTTTCTATAACACCAGAAATTAAGCTCTTGTGTACCCAATTTCTATTAATTATCATTGAGCTCTTAGTAGAACTTGATTGGCGTCCAACTGTGGTAAATTCTATTGATTTGACATAAAAGCCCAGTCAATGTTTATATAAGGATCTGCCGTTGACAGTGCATGTCAGAGCAATAATCTGGCCACAAAGAAGAAGGAATAGTCAATAGAACAGGATTGTGTCTGAATGCTTTCTAAATGCACTGAATGTAAATAAGTTCCTATATACAATATCATCTACGTTTACACTTCTAACCCACTCGTTTTTATTCATTCAATTATATTAAAGTTTTAAAGCTGTAAAAACAACCAGTTACACTTATTTCTGAGAGTCCTAATTTCCATTTGTACAAGTTTGTTTAAAGCTTGTGGATAATATTACTATCTATCGAACATCAACATGTGGAAATTGGGCCTCTCGAAATAATGTGTATCCTAAGGTTTAGAGTAAGGTTAGGGTTAAGATAAAGGTCAAGAACAAAACCAAATTTGTATGTGCAGAATAGAAGAATGGTCCATTGCCATTTTTCATCTTAGACATCTAGCCCAGGGAAATTCTACAATACACAGTACCGGAGTGGGAGCCAGCACTCCATCTAGTGCATTATTGTGTGGTCTTGTTAAAGGTTAGAGATATACCTTTTCACACTTTGGGGCACTCCTAGATGAAACATGAGCTGGACTCAAAATGTGTATTATTGTGATCTACGAATTTTCATCAGATGCTGGTGTAACTACTGAGAGTGAAACAATTTGATGTACCTGGCTTTTGTCTCATCCCCTGAGAGCCTGAGAGGAAAATTCACTTGGCCAACTGTGTATGTAAATGCCAACAAACAGACAGACTCGTCTCATGGTTGGATCATTTCATGCATTGTTTATGATTGTGGTTTCTCATCAGATTCAGATACACTGTTGATTTTACCATGGGATACATCTATAGATGAGTAGAAAGGGAATATACAGTCTGCTTAATTACTTTCTATTCTGACTGTGATCCTTTCTCTTTAATTGCTCTTCATTAGACATTTACCATTATAGATTTTATAGTTTTTAATAACCATGGCTGCTCGTGAGAACTTTAAGGGGAGCATTTGGCAATGGTCATTATAGAAGTTGGTCTAATATGCATCCCAAGGCGATTATTCCAAACCAGCCTCTTAATCTCATCTACTTACATCTTAATGCTTTCTGTTATATTAATGCTATCAGGATTTTGTAATAAAAAATACTTTTCATTAGAAAGACATGACACCTCACAGTGGATAAAAACATTTCAAGTCCATTCAACCAAATTATTTAATTTGATCAAGTTGAATCTGGAAAACTGACTGGATTAGCTAAAAGTCATTAATTAAAGGTGCTCCAAATCCAATAAAATAAAATATTTTGTTGATAGAGTTGCTTAGTCACTTGGGAGATCCTCCATTATGTTACTTGACCTACAGCAAGCGTATTACCAGGTTAATAAATAATTTATATTGTATTGCAGTTTCAGTTCTATCACAGCATGTTCAACACATTAATTAGTTGAACTCGTTCACATGTGTTTACATACCACATCTGTGGTGTGAAGCAATGTATTTATGATAATTTTCGGCTGGGTAATAAATAATAAACATTTATTGTCTATCTGTGCATGCATGTGTCATATGAAAGGTTGCATTCCTCTGTATATGGAATCGCCTGTGCAGTTGGTGATGATAAGTGACTGTCCCTCTGTTTGTGTCTCTGTATCTTGTCACAGGGACTTTGTGTTGCCTAGTCATTGAGGATGAAGTGGAACTTGTTTAAGAATAAGCCGGAGGCCATGGTGGGTCCAGAACCCACGGGCACCGGCGCTACCATGACGGCAGCTCCAGCCGTTGCTACCACCGTGGCAGAGGCACCTGGCAACGGCACAGAGTCCAAAAATGACATGTTCGAAGAGATCAAGAGCAAGTTCTTGAACGAGATCGACAAGATCCCACGTATGTCTACACTGGTATCCAAAAAAAACTGAGTCTACTACCCCAATCCTAACCTATGTGTTATGCATGGATTAATGTAGGAACAGATCACCTGAAGCTGAAAGAGCATGTAGAATCTTAATGCAGTCCTCTTAATTACCTCATAACTGCCCTACATGTGGTTTCAGTGCCTTCATGGGCCATCATAGCCATCGCTGTGGTCGCGGCACTTCTCATCTTAACCTGCTGCTTCTGCATCATCAAGAAGTGCTGCTGTAAGAAGAAGAAGAACAAGAAGGGCAAGAAGGGCAAGGATGGGTTCAACATGAAAAACATGAAAGGGGATGAGGTACGTTGCTCTGCAGACATTCGGCTGAGCTCACAGAGTTCACAGACACTAATTTCCACACCCAGGTCTCTGTTTTATCTGAGCTCACATAAAAATCAATACATCATAAAGTTATTCAAACTGAGATGATGAAAGTAGACAAACATGACTAGGAATGAATATCGCTGACAGACAGGGTCGTATCTCCCCATCATTATAATCCCACTAAGCCACAAAATCTATCCCTACATACTAATGAGGATACAGGTTTCTTTTTCTTCTGAGAAGTACCCGTAAAACTTTCTGTCCAAAACAGATCATTACCTTGGTGTATCAGTAACAACTTTACGTCTTTTATTTAGCACAATAAAAGCAGGCTTAGCAAGACAGTTTTTTCTTCACGTTGTTGTCGTCTGTGTTTTAAAATGTGTGCTGTACTTCATTGTGACATACAGTGAAAAATTACACACTGTTCCGGTGAAGGGACTGGGGAGGCGTTGGGTAATTGGTAAAAGAAGTAATGGAGACCTGTCATGTGGGGCATTCTAATTAAAGGACGAGTGCTGGGATAAGCTAGCCTCAATGCTAAAGGATAATGGATATGGTGCCCATGGACCCAGGCAGCTATATCTCAGAGGCGGCAGAATGAACTGGTGGGGGCACTACTACAGAAAGTGTTTATACTTAAAATCCAGTCCTAATGTGTCTGATATCATTAATAGAACCCCATGCACCGATAATAATTAATTAAAACAATGAATGCATTGGCACAGAAGGTCATTCTTTTTTTAAAGGCGGGCAAAGTGTGTTATTTTTCACGGTACTAGTGTTGTCAGTGGTGTTTGTTTTCTGGTGTGTAGCAAGTTCAAACCTCTTCCCTCTCTCTCCTCTCCCCCTCACTCTGTATCTTGTGTGTGCACTGTGATGGACCTCTGATCCACGGTAGGTTGAAGGCTCGTGGTGATGCTCTCTGGCCCATGGGCGGATGATAATGGATGATGATAATGGATGATGATTGGGGTTTCATGGAATGAAAGTTGTAGCTTCTTGGCTTTTCTAACCTTTTGTTTAATAATGGCTTGAGAATGTACCTGAGAAAGCGATAGTGTGCTCCATAAATCCCTGAGAGATATACTGAAATGATCTAAATAAATGCATTGTTCATGAGTAGAAAGTATGATGCCAAACTCGCACAATTGTGGAAGGTTTTGTGAATGGCTAAAAACAAAAACCAACGATTAACACAATTAATATGCATGTGATGAAGGGCATGGTTGGTTGTTTGTGGAACATGAGAGCAACAATGATAACCGCATGACCAATCAATCTTTTTTATCCACACCCATTACTTTTTTTCACTCAAAGAAGAGTGCGGAATAGAACAAACATTTTTAACATTGTTTTGCAAAACTTGTCACACAGATTTGTTAGTAACAGGGTTACCGTAATGGGCTGGTACCTAACTGAAATACTGCTTCTACATTATCCAAATAGCTGACTATGCCCTTGAATCCTGTAGTTACCATTAGGCTTGAATAATGGTAACCTGACTTGACAGGAACATTCCTTCGTGACACTTAAATTCAATGAAAAGGAACCAAGTAAGATTATACAGAACCAGCTTTAAGCTAGTCCCTTTGGAATTTCGGGTCAGATGCAAAAGACAGGGTAAAGGTATTGTTCGTGATGTAATAGACAGAGGATACCAACCGTGTCGCCCAAAGGAAATTTTGGACTCAAGTAATTAGCTGGTAAATATCGTTCCTGAGTTCTTGACTGCATTTGAAATAGGATGGCATTTCACTATGCCAACTGATGAGATGCAGGTAAGCTGGAGCAAAAAAACAAGCTTGTCCCAGTACTAGGCAATGCAATGCAACAAACCCTGGTGCTACGCAACACAAGCCTCCTGGAGGCCCACTGTATGTCTGTGGCATGCTGTGTACATACTGGGCGAGCTGGGGAACGATCCTTCTGGCTTTTACCGCTAACCCCTGACCCCCTCACTTCTGAACCTGGTGTCTTGTTTTCAACCATTGCAGAAACAGGATGACGATGATGACGAAGGAGAGACAGGCTTAACGGAGGAAGAAAAAGAGGAAGAGGAGAAAGAGGAGGAGAAGCTGGGCAAGCTGCAGTACTCACTGGATTACGACTTTCAAGACAATAAGGTCAGTGGTGGACAATCAAATTAATACGTCTGGGTGCTTCTCAGAAATTTAGTGAATACAGTTTTTGCAAATCTGGCAGTTTATCAATTAAACGCAGTCAACTACTATAAGTATATTGATTAGTTAGTTAAATAAAAAGATTTATGAAGCAGGTAGACCTGGTTGGAGTGACAATGTTGAGGGTAAACTGGTGTGCATTATTGGGACCCTTGTAGGCATGCCCCATATATATATATATATATATATATATATATATATATATATATATATATATATATATACAACAATTAAATCAACCAGAAAACTGCTGCTACTTGAAAAGTGACATGTTTGGGCAGCGTCAGCTTGCATTGGAATTGGGGTTGATGGAATTGGGTTTGATGAAACAATATAAGTAAATACAAATAATAAGAAAACTGCCCTTTCTTCTAATACTTGCACTTGAATTTTCTCCCTACAAGCATTGACTAAATATAATTCATGGAGGTAACATGTAGAGTTATAACTGTTGTATGTGATTGTCCCACCTAGATATCTCATCTAGGTTTTGGGGCATGTGACAGTATCTCTAATATATTTAGTGTCTTTTTGGAGAAAAAGATGTTTGCCAGCTATGCAGGGTGTCGGCGGTGTCACATACAGTAAGTCTAAGAGGAGAGAAAAAGCTGAGTCATTTTGAAACAAGGAAGTCATTCAGGAGTCACTGATACAGGATCTGAGCATTAGATGAAAACAGACATTTTAGCAAGTTACTTTTTGTTCCTAATTGAATCTATTAACTTAAACAATCTCTTAACTTTAACCCATACTTGGCAAAGGCACCCCTACTTCAGATATGCAAAACTACAGCAGCATTTCTGCAACTTTCTTATGACATTGCAGCAAATATATTTTGCAGATCTTGTGTTTGTAACAGTCTAATCTTGGTAATCTAGAAAGGCTTTGGTGATTATGACTGAAACTCAAGGTTGTTCGCAAGACAGAGCAAGAAGATTGCATAAGCAATCTGCGTCATTTGTCTGCAGCAATGAATAGAAGCATGCATTGGCACAACTGAAGACCTAATGCGTGATAAAACTACCACCTCATACTGTAAAACAACTGTCATCATTCTCGGAGATTAGAGTATCTGTCAAAGTAATTACATTTGACCATTCCTGTCTTTGACCTCTCACTCATGTGGCTCGTTCCTCACAGCTCACAGTGGGAATCCTCCAAGCTGCAGATCTTATCTCAATGGACAGCGGAGGCACTTCTGACCCTTACGTCAAGGTCTATGTCCTGCCCGACAAGAAGAAGAAGTTTGATACCAAGGTTCACAAGAAAACACTGAACCCTGTCTTTAATGAGACATTTGTTTTCAAGGTAAGCCATAACATGGGTGTTACACTAGGATTTAACTGAAAAACAGTAAAAGTAAGAGGTATCAATCATCTTGATAAACTATAATGATGTCAGGTTAGGACAACTAACCTGACAGGGTGACTATCTCAGCTTGGTTTGTGTTTATTATTATATATAATGTTATGTACGGTTATACGAATGGAATGGTGATCTTAATTCTCTACAATTCTCATATCATGAGAATGTACAGTACATCTAATAATGTATCTGAAATAGCAATATTTATCAATATGGTCTAGCCACATATTTGCTATCAAAACAGATGTTTATCAAAGGAAAACCTAAATGATCTAATTTGGCTGTCTTTTCTAGTTTGTACTTCATAATGTATCATTCAACCTAACTAACAATGCAGTTCAGATGTGAGCTGTCAATCAAGTTGTGAGATGCAGTGGTGTTCTCTAAATTGCTACAAAATTGGGCCAATTTTTGGGGACACTCAAAGATGGCATTACTTTGGATAATATATGTATTCATAATTTTGAAATATGTATTCTGTTGGTAAGTGAGCTTTAGGGAAAGAAGAGATGGCCGGGGGAGTGTGTGTCTGTGTAGCCTGTGCATGGTTCTTCAATAGTTGGCCAGCACTCACGCAAGCGATGACAAAGGATTTCACAGAGCCTTCCGAACACATCTGGAGAGACAACATTTGTCACATACATTTTCATTTAGTCTCGAAAAAAGAAAATACATGCAATGTGTTAGAAACAGAGGCTCTTCATGTCCTGCAGGCTGGAAATGGCGTACACAGCTCAAGGCGCAATGTCCACTTTCAGCTTGTGTAATGATTAAGGATTCGTAATAACACATTACTCCAGAGACACACAAGCATAAACTCTTAAATAAATGTAGCAGCAAACCTAGACCCACAGACACCAAACTGACATGCTGTGTTCCAACAAGGTAATTCTTCCAAAAATTGGTAACATGTATTAATAGACCATTTGTTAGTGAGAACAGATCAACCAAACCAAAAGTCCCACCCCCAATTGCATTTGCAATGCACATACACCATGCAAATACAATTCTGTATTTATTTATTGATTGATATAGCACATTTAGTCCTCCATACTTGTAAATAACTATAACTGAGCAAATTAATGCTTTTTCTTCAAGTGCCCTTCAGCTTGTGGAAATAAATGTACACAAGTGGGTAGTGTTGCTTAATATGTAACTAGCTTTGATACTTAGAGAGATGTGTTCTTTTATGAAAAAACATGTCAATTGCAGCATTGCTTATCATTTTCAGCTTGTCTATTCCTCCATTACTGGATACCAATTCCTATATTTATTTATTTGTTCTCCAGTGCTTTCAGATTTTTGGGACTGGTAACACCTTTTTCATTAGTTGAAGGATTCATGCACAGAGTTTAATTTCTTTGTTTCATTTTCATTAATTGACTTTTCCTTGCATAATTAAACTGAAAACCAAGCAAGGAGCAAAATAAAAAAACAGCAGACAGGATCTAACTAAGGCAAGCTAACACACTGTACCTTTAAATAAAACTAACATGGGAAGTGGCAAACAGGCAAGGTATCCTCTAGACTACAACCATAAACACACAACAGTCTAACAATGCTTCCACAAGGACTGAAGGAATACACAGATGTATAAAGTATAGAACTTAATAGGAACAGGTGCAAACACTCAGGACTAATACAAACAAGAGTGACTGATAATGAACTGGACACAAGCTAATTTCAAGACACAAAGATAGATATATTAAGAAACAGAAAGCGGGACCAGGAACATAGACATGGTTAGGGGTGTACAGAAACCAACAGGCAAGACTAGGAACGAGAATCTCAAACAGTGTCTCAAAGTACATTTAATGTAACAGTTTTGCCAGATTTATTTACAAATAGAATTGTTTCAACACATGATCTGCCAAATAACATTTATTCAAAGTAAGGTTGCATAGGCAATAATCATGAATTAGTCTGCATGTATTTTTAACATTTGGATGAAAGTAATTGATAACGTTAATTAAGAATGATAGTTGATCTTATTTCACAATACTCATTGACAACTCAAATTGTTTTGAAAAAGCCTTCTTTAACCAAATCTGTCCTTTAAAGATTTTATAAAAATTCTTCCAGTGCAACCATTCTAATGAAAGCTCTTAGCCAATGTTGTTTTTTATAAAACAAAACTTTTAACCTACATTCAATATAGTTAATCAATTCTAGTTGTTTAATCAACTTAAACAATAGCCAGAATCAAATTTGTAAATATACTAGTTATTTCTGATATTGACAATGTCACTGAAAAAATTTACCAGCTGCAGAGGATTAACTTTGATATGGCCTAGTTTTAAATAGAGTAAAATAATAATTAACTGATAATCCACAAAGTGATCATAAACTTGATATGGCCTAGTTTATATGGAATAAAATAATAACTTGCTGATAATTCACAAAGTGATCATAAACTTGATATGGCCTATTTCTCTGGAACAAAATAATAAATAACTGATAATTCACATAGTGATCATAAATCCCTGCTTGCTTTTTGATGGCTGTGTATCAAACAAAAAGGTTGTTGTCCACTATCTGTCCAAAAAGGTATTTCCATCATGCAGCACCTGCTCCAGTGAGGGTGAATTCCACCATTCTAAGTTTTCTTTTAATTTCTTTAGATTAGCCATATTTGTATTAGCAAGTGAAATAAACATCGCAAATTGTTCACAACGACAAATTTGGAATGTTTCAGCACATGCAAATGATAGACAGTTCCCTGTTTCATTTTCTGAGTATCATCTAAAGGCTTTGTCTGTCAGCATCCCCTAATGGATTTGACAATTCAACATGTTCCAGGGCTCAGAAAAATCATTTTGATTGAAAATGTTGTAAACCTGTATTATACAGTTATTGGTTTGATTTGGTAAGCAGATTTTTCTGCGGGCTATGCGCTTGGGAATCATGAGTAACCGAGCCAGTGCAGGACTCTAGCCTGTAGTCTGTGTACTATAGCTTTCTATACTACTTTAATGAGCTCTATGGAGATTAAAAGCCTCTTTGGGCCAGTGTGAACGCACTGTCTGCAATTTTACCACCAAGAACTCTACTATCTATTTTCTCAGCATAACAGCCATGTTGAGACCTAGAATTAAGAAAGAAGTCAGCATTATATCACCCAAGTAGACTACACTGTATTTAAGAAGATTTTAGGGAATATACACTCTGATGCATGCCTTTCAATTTCACATTGTTCACAGTGGTTAAATATATTATCTTGACCTAGTATGGTATGTTATACTTCAGGTCTGCAAGGATTGCATAGAATCAGCAAACCTATATGAGACATTCCTTGAGAGCCGAATACATTTTCTCTCCCTTGTTTCCAGCGTAAAAAGCTTTTAATTAAAATTCTTCCTGGTCCTTTTTCTGCTTTTCCTGTGTTGAAAATTGTAGTATGCATGCTAGCTGCCATTGGCTGTGTTACTGATGTTCAAGTAATCAATGTATTCCCTTCAGCCCTTAATAATATATGTTTATTTTCTTGCCTTCTATTTGTCTATATCTGTTTATAGCACTGAGAGTGTTGACATAGTTAGACATACCGCATGGACATTTACAAAGAGGGACATTTGCTTTTACATTCATATTTATAATCTAGTGGTGTTGTTGTCGTGTTGTGGTGGTGTTGTTGTTGTTGATGGGTTCCTTCATCAGTTACCATATGCTGAGCTCGGAGGGAAAACCCTGGTGATGTCAGTCTTCGACTATGACCGATTCTCCAAGCATGACATCATTGGAGAGGTTAAGATCCCCATGAACACCATAGACTTGGGACAACCTATTGAAGAATGGAAGGATCTGGAAAGTGCTGACAAAGAGGAGGTATGATCTGAAGAAATGCCTTTAAATTTCAAAGCTATTCATATTTTATGGATTCATCCATCTGATCATCTATTGACCAAACCTAATTGTTTGGTGGGGCTTTGCTCCATCAGAAGTAATGGGGCCTTAATGGGGCTTTGCTCCATCAGAACTAAACACAGCCAAACTGCAAATGTTAATATATTTTTTTGTTTATCTTTCCCTCTATGTTGTTGTTCTCTCTGTGCTTGCCCTCTCTGTCTGTCCTCCTTCTCCATGCAGCCTGAGAAGTTGGGTGACATCTGTATCTCTCTCCGTTACGTGCCCACTGCTGGCAAACTCACTGTCTGCATCCTGGAGGCAAAGAACCTCAAGAAGATGGACGTGGGTGGACTGTCTGGTACGTTAAGACTTCCACTGGACGTACAGTTTACTCTTGAGATTCTTAAAGGGTTCTTGAGAGGTTCTTTGCAGTGAGTGATTGTTCAATGTAGAACCATGTCTTCTCAAAGAACCTTTCTCTATAGAACCCTTCTCTTCCAAATTGTTCTTTACAATGTTGAAGCAGTCCTTCGCTAGATGGTTTTGGGTAATTATGACTTCCTGTTCTTTATGTTGCATTATTGCACTTCCTGTGTGGTATCTATGATTTGGTTGTTTTATTCTACCTGTATTGATGTCTGTGTGTTTATGCTCATGGGTTCTGTTGAAGTGGCTAGTCCGATACCATCAGTGAGAAGGGTCTGCAAGTATATGCGAGTTTATTTTTTTGGACTAACTTCATCATTTGACATGGTTGAATCAGGTTGATACAACTGCCAGGTGAGAGTAATGAAGCATGACCAACCCCATACTACAACACAGTTACATAAAGATGTTAAAAAGAGATGATCATCCCCATGCATACCATACACCAATTAATTACTTGATGATAACTGTGATAGGGAATAGGTTTTGTCCTGCTCAGAACTGTCTCAGTATACAATTAGTAATTTATTGAACCTATAATCAAGAAAACCTATAATCATAGCCCCAGAACGTCACAAATCAAAAAACACATTTTGGTACTATTTGGAGAGGTTTGAAAAAACTTGACTGTCTCAAGTGGGTGGACTGTCTTTTAGAGCAAACCACTGGATGCAAAAGCAGATCATTTCAAACCAAGCAGGCATGTCAATTAGCTGCCATTAATTAAACAGCTCAGTGATGCAAAGTGTCTGACTTATTTGCAGTCATTGTGTTACTGTATGTTACATTAATGAGCTCTCCAGTTACGTCTCTAATTAGCTAGCAACTCATATCACATCACAATTTTACTCTACAGAAATCAGCGTCAAATGAGAGATTGAATATCCCTTGGTCTCTATTTACAGATCCTTATGTGAAGATTGCCTTGCTGCAGGGAGGCAAAAAACTGAAGAAAAAGAAGACCACGGTGAAGAAGAATACTCTGAATCCTTACTATAACGAGTCCTTCAGCTTTGAGATCCCAATGGACATGATGCAGGTACAGAACACTGTACATATTTTATTAGCATGGAATATAAAAAATGTAAAATATCCTTGCAATTGTGTCACAAAATATGTGGTTGTATATTAAGGGCCCTAGTCACAAGTCTGTTGCTCAAATCTGATGATCAAATCCATGCTTGCAAACTTATCATTGCAAGTTTGTACATTTAGTTCATATTGCAAGCAATATTTGATGAAGCTTGTACAAGGAAGTTTGCACACATTTTACAAACTGCAACCAAATACTTGTATAAATTCAACTAAAACAGCAAGCATATTTTATTTTCAGATTTATGAAGAGCCTTTACTGCGAAAATTTTTTTGCCATGTTTACGACGTGGAGAATTTCTGTATTTTGAGGTTCGTAAGTGAAAAAACATTCTGCAAGCAAGAGGGGGGTGGGACATTTGACTCACTACAATATTTTTATACAAGCACATAGAGCGCTTTGCACCTTCGAGGGCAGTGCTAACATGAGCCCATGCCACCTGGTGGATGAATGTCAAAGTAACACCACAACATCGAAATGAAGTAGCTACAGCTTAAATAAAAGGAAATCGAAATAATATCTCATGGTCAACATGCCAGCGGCCCACCGGCACCCCACTAGCTTTTTGACACTGCAGCTGCTGAGCTTTTCTGCACAGTGTCTGGTCGGCGGGCCGCCAGCTGCGGACCGCTTTTTTTATAGTGCGCGTCGCAGTCGTGCCACCTGTGGGCTGCTTGTATTAAAATGCCTTCCAACAATACCCAAATCAGCGGCTAACCAGCGGCACGACCGTGGCAAGCTGCTTTTTTGCACTAAACCCAGCGGGATGCCTCATGCCCCAATATTAGGTTTTATTTATAATAATCCGATTTTGGTCATCAACAAACGACGATGAACTAAATATAGAGCAAGCATACAAAATAAAAGTGCAGATGAATTAAATTAAATTAAAAAATGTAACATGTGCAATATACATCTGTTGAGCCACAGATATAGAAAAATCACAATATTTGAATGTGAAAAAGTACAGAATAAACATAATACAGTACTAAATAAGAAAGGTCTGGAATCCAAGTGTGGCGTTGTGGTTTTGGGCTATTCAAGGCAGGTCCCTTGTACCGCCACAAAATCTTCTCCCACCTGCACGGTCAGCTGCCCCTTGCAGGTACCTGGTGACCTGGTTCTGGACAGCCTCATCATTGGGATCCCGGGTGGAAGAATTGTTCTTTATTACTTCTGTAATACAGTAATCAGATTGTACTTAAATGGTTTTTTTAAGTCATAAGTTAATCACACAAATCTAATAGCAAAATGTAAACAATCACTTACTTTGAAGAATAGTCCTGAGGTAAAGGTGTTTAAAGCTGGCCTTGTGCCTTCAGGTTGACATTCTCTTCAGTCAGCTTCAGTTATCTGAAGCACAAAGAAAGGTCAATAGTTTAATAGTGAAATAAAGAGAACTAAGGGCCTTATACATGTAATATCAGAATATTTACTAAAGGGCACAAATTCAGACTTCAGAATTTGTTCAGAATTAAATGTTTTTATGAATTCACAAGATGCTAGCATAACTACTGACTTGTTTTTACCTAATTGAAGAGCCAGCTGTGACCTCAGCTCGACATTCTGTTGAGTCAGCCGCTTGATCGTCTCCAAATGTTCTGAAAGTAAAGACAAACAGTTAATTATTCAGTCCTAAATACCAGGTTATTTTACACTCCTCAGAACTCAATAAATTGCAATGTCTGCAAAAACATTCATTCTTACCATGTGCAGAGCTAAAACTTCCTGCAACCTCTGCCTTCTTGCCCTTAAAAATAAATAGAAATTGACAAATAAAATTGAAAGCAACATGCTTTAATGACATTAATTATGCATCTGGGTGAATGAACCCACACATACCTTTGTAGCTGTGCCACACATGGTGCAATGGAGTACTGTGCTTGCTGCATCCTAAAAATAAACAAAGTTGGTGAATAGTTAAATATGGAGAAACCAAGTAAACATTGCAGCAATTACCAGACCAACATGTAATTCACATACCTCCAGGGCTACAATCCACAGGGCGGTGTGGTGTAGATGTGCATCCTGACAGTGATTGGGGCCCACACTGGAATGTTTTTTGCTCTTCTGGCCATACCTATGTGCGGTCTCCCATGTGTCTAGGAAAAAGGAAGGTTTTGTAAGCATTTACCCCGCAAAACACATTTTCATCCCAAGTTTCAAATTGTTAGCACGTTTTCAAACATACCTGCATGCTTGATGAGTATATAAAGGACAGCCTCCCAGCTGTATTCAGGTGAACAAGTTCTGGCAAACTTCCTGCTGGTGATGCTCTGTGGTGAACAGTAGCAAAGTCCCCTTATGGCAGGCATGGAACAACTGCCACACAGTCATCTTCCTCCGGGAACAAAAGTAGAGAAAACATCATGATCTGAAAGCAATGTTAAGAAAACAGGTTTAGAAAAATGGCCAGTTGCCTGTGTTAAAGCAGCATAAGACACACAGTCTAGCTAAGGAGCACTGTGGATACACAAAAACACACACAAGACACCTCTGTAACGGAATTGTAACAAGTGCAGGTTTAGCTAGTCTAGCTAACAGACAATGTTACTGCCAAGAGGTAGCTATCGCACATGTGGATAACGTTAAACAAAGTAACACAATTCAACTAACGTTACATACAAGTTCATATAAGGATGAATAAGCACAACATATTCTAACTTGTTGATATGCTAAGAAACACAATTTAGCTAAGTTAGCTAACGTTACCATACCTGTGCCACTGTTGATATGCGAAGAAGCACACTTGAGGATGAACGAAGAAACAAAATAATAAGCTACCAAACTTGTGGACACATGAAGAAACACAAGGGTTGGGTATTGCTTCTTAGGCCAATGCTTTTCACTTCATTCACCAAGCTCACTTTCTATAACATGTTTTCCCGCCTTTGGTTTAGAACTTCCGATCAGCTGCCAGTGGCTTTGACCAGGGGCGTAGGTTTCATTATACATGAATGGGACATTGCCCTCTCTTTTTGGAAACGGCATTTTGTCCCCCCACTTTTTATCAACAAAACTCTTATTATAAGAAAAACTCAAACACCTAAGAACGTTCCTGTGGTAGTACAGTAAGAAAATGCATAATTCAAATCAGACTGGCTTTGGGACCACTCGCAGGAACTTAGCTTTGAGGTAGTTGCTGTATGGGTCTGGTTACAGTAGTAGAGGCTACGGTTGCAACTAGCGACTGTGATCTCTGGCTCATGAAAGTTTGGTAATGTAGCTGACATTACCTCTAGCTAATTGCTTCTTGTAACATATATATGAGGTAGATATTTTTCACAGCTAGCACTATATGACACCAGCCAAGAATACTGAAGTTAGACACAACAGATGTTTTTATGCGAAGACAAAGTGATTAGTACAGCTAGCTATCTATGAGACATTAGAAGAGATGGCTAACTAACTAGTCTAATTCTGTTGTTGATCTCTTGAAAAGTTGGCATTTGACAATTCAACCTAATGTGGTTCTTATAGATCAAAAATGGCAATCAGGTTCTGCAGGCATCAATGTAGATCAAGTTGTTCATGTCATATGTCCTGCATTTTAGCAGGATCAGATGGTCCCAGATAACACACAAACATCTTACCAATGTCGGCCCGACATACACATGAGATGTTGGCGGAATGCAGTATAGACGTCGGCTGCTCATCGGCAAGATGTCGGGTAGACGTTGATTTTTCCCTTCCGCCAATGTTTGAACGATGTTTCCTGCTTCTCCGCCAACGTTTGAATGACATTTAATAGCTCTACTGCCGATGTTTAATAGCTCTACTGTCGACGGTTAAGATAAAGACTATGGTTTGTACTTTATTTGAAGAATGTACATTGTAAAAAACATAGAAAAAACTAAAGAAGCCTGAACAAAAACACCCAACAATTGTGCATTATATAGACTACAAATATATTGTTTTCTTCCTCTGCAGGTCTCTGCCTCCAGCCATCCCCACCCTTTCAACCTTGACCCCAGTAATTCCTGGCAAACGTGTTTTTTTAAGAACATAACCTGAAAGACAAAATATGAAGCAATTGTAATAAGAGTGGTTATGTAGCAATCAATTTAACATGATGGCGCCACGTAAACAAAATAAATCTTATGGTATGTGCCATTGAGTGATTTTCTGCTGGCAATTTGAGAAACGCAGATCGCACTGTCATAGTCAGAGCTACCAATACTCTCTAAGCAGACAAATTGAAACAGAACAACATACGTCCCGATCACGTTCAAACAACTCTCATTTTCCCTACGCTAAACATGTCATATCATAGTGTTTGCCAGCAGGATAGAGACGGATGGATCGGACCAGAGGATCACACTATAGATAGAGAGGAAATGCCAGTCACCAGAAGATGTAGCTATCAATATTGCTGGCACAATTGTATCCCCAGTTATTTTGACATGTATTTGGAAACACAGACATTAGATAAAGCAAGTTTGACTAGCTAATACTAACATTACTACTTCCATGCTTATCCATGATTGTTCATCCAACATTAAATGCAACATAAATGTATCAGTTTTCAATGTGATTTTCTTCAGGAGTAAAAAGTTTATGCTGTTGCAACCAAAGAGAATGGGGGATAAGGAAAAGTGTCAGGCAACTTTAAAGTTGAATTAAATGAAGTATAATACTTGAGTCTGAATAACCTTATTAATTAGGATAATTTATTATTACCATCTCTTAAAGGTTATGCTCTACGTTTTCATAAGAAGTTTACGCATTACATCAGTGGGCAGGGGAGACAATAGTCTTGATAATGAGGGACAGAGTGGTACAGAAAGTTGAGTGCCAACAAGGTACATGGAAGAGGAGAGAGTAGACCATAGTGAAACATAGGATAGAGGAGTCAAAAGAAGAGGAGATAACCGAAGAGGTAGTAAGGAAAGCAAGTGAGAATAGATGGAGGGCGGCCCCGCTCAACAACATTCCCACCACACCAAGATACTTTTCCAGAGGAAACACTGAAGTATGGGCAGCATCCACATTTCTAATGATGAATTGGTTTTGTCCACCCATGTTTAACTTCTATAAAAATAGGCGTGTTGAACTTACACATAACAGCATCCTTCAGTGGCATTGGTCGGATGACAGTTTTCTGCCCCCTCCCACACCAGTTCAGTTGGGTTGCCAAGTCCGGTGAGAAGACCTTCTCGAACACACCACATGGTTTGTTTAACATTCTGGCCCCGGTTGAGGACAACTTTGAGGTCTGAAATACTGTTGGGGGTTATAAGTCTACTTTAACATTTTAGTTGAATTAGGTGTTTGAAGTAGGTGCAAAGTTTTCAAAGTATTTCCTAGGGACCCTCCAGTTATTTTATTTATAATGTTAAACAACAAGTACCTGTGGAGTTTGGTGGGACATGTTGCTCACAGGTGTGAAAACAAGGTGGTGGAGCTAGAAGAGACAAGTACAGGGCTGGGTAACATTGAAAGTAGAACAGGACTACAGGACTGTTATTTTGTGTTATACCAATTAAACCCACTTCCAAGAGTGTTACCTTCTTCCATTTGACTTGAAGTTGGTTCAAGTGGAGGCCAGGAGTGAGGTTGGACCTCCACTCCTGGCCTCCAACTCGCTGTTGGGACACAAATAGAAGATATGAAAATAGTGGTCAAGCTGTGTCACGGTCCAGGTGCCATGCTCTGGTTTCCAAGCAGCCCTGGATCGTGGCATGTGTATGTTCACTGTGCGCACCTGTGTTCTGGTAGGTTAATCACCACGTCTATTTCAGTTAATTCCTTTCATATGCTGATATGGTCTGGCCTGTGATCTGGTCTGGCCTGGAACTTGGATCTGGATGACTAGTGACTTAAAGAACAATTATCAAAATGAGTATAATGTTACTTCATATCTGACCCTGTTGACCCTTTTGTGTCACTTTCCACTACAAATGACATTCTGGTGGTTTGTGTTTGCTCTAGCAACCAGTGGAGGAGTGGCTTTCAGAGGAGCTTCCTTTCCTTTTTTTTTGTGGAGAGGTATATTTGAGATATGCTGGAAGGAAAATGATCTTCCACCTCCTGGGGCTGTTGAGGAGGACTATGACCGGAGTCTTTTTGATTTATATATGAAAGAACAACAAATTAGTTGAAAAGGCTTTTTACCATAATATTTTTGTCAAAATATTTTACTAGAGTAATTGTCTATTTAGATATATTTTGTTCACTTGATTCTTTCCTACATCAAGCTAAAGTAATAAAATAAAAACTCATATTTGCAATCTTACTGAAAATATTCAGTAACAGCTTACAAGGACTATGCACAGGCAACGAAGCTCATAAAAAAAGATGTATGTGTAGTATTACAAATAGATACATTTGAAAATAAATACGGCTGTACACACAAGATTACCTGTTGCTGGGTATTGCTTCCATCCTTTGGCTGGTTTTGGGGAGATCTGAACAAAGTGTTTAAAATTCGGACTTTGTCAGCATAACCAGGCAAGAACATCGGAATACCACTACTTTGACTCTGGTCCTCCACAAAGTGGGTGAGTAACTGTACATTTGGGTAAACATGTCCTGTTATAATGATTAAAACTAGCACTATTTTGGCTACGTCCGCAATTGCACAAAACCCCACATGTAAACAAAAGAGAACAGCGCACACTCTGATGTCAAACTGGAGATAAAAGAGGCACACCGACGTTACAAGCGAAAATCTACGTTTTCCCTGATAACACTCAAAACGGAGTTTCTGAATATCTTCACATTTAAACAAGTTTTTCTAAAGGTCAGTTTTCAGTTACCTAAAATGCAGTTTGCGTTTGGACAGAAGGCCAAAACACATAGAAAACCCCAGTTTGAAAAAAATACCAGTGTACTTAGTTAGCTAGCTAGCACTCAAGGTACACTGAGCAAAATTGTTGTAGTTCACATTATTAGATAGAAACACAGTTTGCTTACCTACGCATATAACTTAGCTAGTTAACTTGATTTTGAGATAGAGTTTGTGTACTCACCTTGTGTTCTATAAAAACTGTAGCAAAAATATCTTGTCGCCGGATGAGGTCTGTATCGGACCGCGCAGGAGTGTACAGAGTAAACGAATGAACCACCCATTGCAGACCCATTCCCTGGCTACACATTTCTTTTGATCATTCACATGTACAGCCCACCTCCACTCGACACTCTGAACCGCTTTTGATCTTTTGCCGACTTCGGCACGACGTCTGTGTGCTATTTGGGGTGACCGTGAGAAGGTTCTTGTCATAGCAGGATCAGACAACCAGGGAGAAAAGGTCACCCGTGGAGCTGAGGTGAAATTTAGTTTTAAAGGGTGGATAACAAAAATACAATTTGTTATGCGTAGCCCATATCTTGAATGTTCATATAAATTAGCAGAACCAGAAGTATGTTGAGTCATGCAAGAGTGGTGGAGCTTGGGTGGTGAGGTTGTGAAATTCAAGTACAGTACTGGTAAAATGTACATGTAGATCACACACATTGAAATACAGAGGTCTGTAGTAGCTCTTCACTAAGAGCACAAATCATAGACAATATGTTAACTAAGTAATATTAAATGACATGGTGAAGGCTGTATTTTGCGTGTTTGTTGTAGCAGAATCAATGAGATGTTGTGTCCATCAGAGCACATACAGCATATGGCCAAAAGTATGTGGACGCCCAAACATCACACCTCTATGAGCTTGTTGGCCATCCAATTACACAATCATGGGCATCTGCAGAAACATATTTTTCCCCCCTGGCATAGCTATCCAGGGTGTGGTTGCACCAGGGCCTGCAGTGGGTGGGGGCCATGCATGACCTCTATAAAATTGGGGGGTCCATGAAAGGACAGCTTGTAACCCGGCCTGGCGTCACCACGCTACGCCAGTGTTTGCCCCCCCTCATATTTGAAATGAAACCTACGCCGCTGGCTTTAATGAAATAATTCACATTTTAATAGAATATTGTGAACAATCATTGTTTAATACAAAATAGTCATGATGTTCTTAATCAGTAACCTAACAACGCTTAATATTAGTTGTTTGTAAAAACATGGAACAGAACTCATCTGTTGCTCTGTGCTGTATATATGGGACTCTGTGTTCAATCATTTTCAGTCGGATGTCAAAAAATATTGTGATCTTCATCTGTTTCAGGAGTTCATCAAATTGTAGTAAAACAATGTCTCATGATTGTCATAATCCACATTGTATTGTCCTACTCAAAGCATATAGCTTATACCTTATACTCTTTGAAGTCGTTCATTGTGCTGAACAAGACTTGTAGAACCAAGTCACTTAAATAATCCGGTCTACCCATCACTACTTTGAAGCATGGGATTATTACCTAGCTATAGCATTCATTTTGGTGGGAGCAAAGATGGGCTCTCCCTTGTTGTGTTAGGTCATGTTGATTGTCTCGCGTGCAATGCAAATGTAATTGATTGGTCAAGACTGGAAGACCCACAACCTCTTGCTTGCGGAATGATCTGCCCGTGCATTTTAACCTCAAAGCAAGAAATTGTTCACGGTAAAGGCTCTTATTCTAAATCTGAAAAAAAAATGCTTGCTGTTCAAGTTGAATTCTTACAAATGTTTTGTTACAGAATTGCAAGTTTGTAAAATGTGTTCCAACTTGATTGTACAGGCTTGTCAAATAATGCTTGCAAGCACAAACTAAATGTGCAAACGTGACGATAAGCTTGCAACGCGTACCAAAATGTAGAACCACGGCCCTCAATATACGACCACAAATTTTGTGACACAAGTGAACAGAGTTCTGACATTTTTTTAAATTCTGTATTTGTAAGACATTTTGGTTTTTGCATACTGTTTGTTATTTATTGTCCTACAGACCTACAACCACAGTTTTTTTTAGGTCTTGATGTTTTACTGCAGTTCCATAAGGAAAAAATAGCTATACAGTTGCTTTGTGTGGTTTGTTTAAGGTGAGAGGACAATCACCTTTGCATAATAACATTGATCTCTTTCCTTTCTTTAGAAAATTTTGGTGGTGGTGACAGTGTTTGATTATGACAAGATTGGCAAGAATGACGCCATTGGGAAGATATTTGTGGGCAGCAAGGCGACGGGCCCTGGTCTGAAGCATTGGTCTGACATGCTCGCTAACCCCAGGCGTCCCATTGCCCAGTGGCATCCACTACAACAGGAAGAGGATGTAGATGCAGCACTGGCAGCTTTAAATGCAAAAAAGTAACTTAAATGGGCCTATTGAATACCAACTAACTCGAAAACCCTCCTTCCCCAAAACCTCCAACACTGCATGAAACTCATGAAATACACATGACCCAGTCATGTCTACTTGAAACACCGAACAGAAATAAACGTCTAGAATATCAGCTTACTCATAGTTAAACATGACCACTTTTTTGGCCCCACAACATTTCACGTAGTGTAAAGCGAAGAGAGGGAGATTGAGTGGTTGATGGATGGATTGGTCTGTGTTTCATTTCAACATGCTTTTTAGAAAAAGTTGGTTCCGTGCTGACAATGAAACTCGGAGAAAAGCTAACTGAAAGAGATCAAGGTCATGATGTAGCTTCTGCATTTAGTTTCTAGAACACTGCATGTTTTACTTACGCTCACTCTGCTCTCCATAAGCCATGCCAAAGCGATTCCCAATAGCATATACTGTATCTTGTTCTCAAACCTGTAAGTATGCCATAACTTGCAGAAAATATTAATAGTATGGAATTGGTCACACAGAATAGTTTTACATCTACTAGTCTAAAGGGGAGTAGGTGATGGTAGGTATACATTGAATAGTCTTTCTGAATGAAATTAAAGATGCAGTGATTATTCATTGTTCCAATAAAAATGTTAGCGTGTGTATTCCCCTAAATATTAGAGAAATAATGTGGCAAGAATGTCAGTTTACTTTGCAGTTTATTATTGCTCTATCATGATTCATCTCTATGCAGTTATGAGCAGAGTCTGGACAGGTATCAGGTCTTTTAGAGTGATACACTGTCTGGGACCAGTTCATGGGTGCCTTTTTAATCAAAAGGTTTGTACATTTGGCTGTCAGCATGCAGTGAGAGAAACTGTATGCCTGGTAAAAGTCATAATAACCACAGCACAAGGAAACTATAGATGTGTCAACAACCTTTTTTGACCACTTGGATGTAAATGTGAGGGTACTGTACATAGTTAAATAAAAAATAATATGAGGAATTCAAATGTGTTTTCAACACATACTGCAAACAGTGTGTGTTGACAACACTTCTGACCTTTTACAATTTAAATCAAAGATAAAAAAAATGAAAAGAAAGTACCATTATAACTAATATTCTGCTAAGACAACATGACAACATATAAACAATTGTGAATTTATTTTTGGCATTGGTGCTGTCAAGATGATAGGGGCATATGTTATATAATGGGACCATCTGCTTGTTACAGCCACTGCTTGTGAATTGTAAAACACTGTGCATCTCTTAAATGACTGATACAAACATACTGGAGGGGATGTTTTCTCAGTTAAATGTGTTTGCATGAAGGCCCAAAGTCTATGACTCTTTGCTGAGCAAGACTGTGGGTATTCATTTAATTCCTGGATGCTCACATTGTAATGATGAACAACTCATGGTTGCTCACATTGTAATGATGAGCAAGCAGCATACACAAATGCAGAACTTGCTTGAAACAAATTAGAGTTAAAGTTGGCATGACTTATGCTTTGTGCTCGTTTTCATGATGACGGCTTTGGCTTTTGCAACACACACACATATCAGCAACCTGCTCAGTATGTTACCCTTACTGTACGATGCCAAAGTACTGAAACATTGTGGTATTGTCCGCTGTTTTTTCAAACCTGTTTTTCCCAAGGGCGTTGTTCGTTCAGACATCCTATGATTTTGATGTCCAAGAGGCCATGTATAAGATTATCCAACGGAAAAGAGGGTGAACGGTAGAATACTAAAAGGTCCATTGAAATTTTCTGTAGTTTGGCCTCCCTCTCTCTCTCTCTTCCTACTGTAAACATTAGGCTTTGAGCAAATCTGTTAATACAGCATGGATCTATAAATAAAATGTTGTAAATAGCAGCATGTTTTAAAGAGGAACCTTAATTATATTGTGTATGTGTTGTTTGTGTCCAATGTCATTTTGATAATAAAATGGAGAGAAAAATATGCACTGACTGCACATTTTATGTATTCTCCCTTTAGATTATGGGACTAAACATATGTCTGAATAGGGTATGCTGATTTTATAGGTTATTTCTTGTCAGGAATTCAAGTGTTCCTTTTTTTTACTGTGTATATATATATTCATTTAGCGGACCATAATGCAGCATGCTTATTTTGGTATTTGTTAATTTTACTATCCATTCTGTGTACTGTGGTCTACCTTAAATATATAAATGGCTGTATACTGGGGCTACAAGTCTAAATGCAATATTACTAACATTTTCTGTTTTCACTTCTACTTGTGTACATATTTGTTGATGACCAGTATGTAATGCAAAAGAACATTGACTAAATTCATTGCTTTGTAATCCTAAGAACCATAAGTGTTTCCTTAGTTTATCCTGCCAGAGTTTGAAGTAATGTTGTCAATATCATTTTTAACCTGCTCTGTTGGGCAGTATTGGTTGATTGCTAAGTCAGATCATAGCAACACACAATACACGACTCCTTAGTCCCAAGCTCATTGATTTAAATCAATCACTGTATGGAAGTCAAAGCATGGACTTGTAGCCCTTTTTTAGAACCTCTCTCCATTTTTGTATTCTGAATAGTCGTCTGCTTGCTAGTTAAATGTGTATTTTGGGGTGAGTCCATTAACTTAAGAAGTAAAGCCATAAAGTACACCTTGAGAACTGATTCACTAGACCTCATCAGTGATCTTAGTAAACAAGGCTAAAGACATATTTTAGATTTCTATTACATATCATATAAAACCCTATGAAGATAGTAACATATCGGTTGATTCAGATGGTATCGTTTTCCTATGATGGAATCATTTTAAATGATCTACTGAATCTGTATATTAATATGTGAATAATATTACATTAATTCCTCTATATAGTCATCAGAACCAGCTTGGTTGGATTTTCACTTGACAGTATATGACATGTTGCTTAAATAGGTACTTAACATGATGATAGTGGTAATGTTTACCAACATCATTGGCATGAATTTGTGTTGATATTGTAAGATGTACAATGTTTTTAGAGATCTGCAGAACAGTGCGAACGTCACTTAATTGCAAACATTTTTCATGACTCACAATACATTCTCAAGACTCCCATTGCAAGATTGGGTTTAACTATTGTGAATGAATACTGTTCTTTCCTATTTCATCCTATTGAGTATGCTTGGGTTGATTGTTTTATAGTCTGTTTCTTGTGTATCGAGCAGCGATCATCTTTCTGTTTGCTTTAAATGTTTCAAATATTTGCAATAGGACCAATAGAGCCTGTGTTCATTTAACATTTTCTCTGTGAACCATTAAAAAACTGAGTGATTTTGTGAAATAACTGCAATGCAGGCAACAAAATCCCTGTCTTCCCCGGGTCTATGGAACTCTTTTGAGCACGGGACGGACCCAAACAGCGCAAAGCTACATTCGCAATGCAATACTGCCGACCTTGCTGCTTTAAAAAGAAAATATAGTTCCTCTTTATTCATAATGTTTTGAACCTCAATTGCCATCATAACACAAGACTTCCAAAGAACTGTACCTCTCTGTCTTTTCTCCTCCTCACTTTCCTTCATCAACAACATGGACCAGGGAAATGCTTGAGCTCAACTCTTGTTTGTTTCTGTCTCGTTGTAGAGGTGTGCGTATGTGTGTGTGTGTGTGTTGGTAGTTGTGTCTTTTGTGGATTGCATGCTTTATTTCCCTATCAAGTACCATGTTGTTGTCCAAGACTCCCACTTGTCCAATTCTTGTATCCATCAATTAAATGTGATATTATGAACCTCAAGGGAACCAAAACATGGAATATCTCCACAGACATATCTATACAGTATGTTAACATAGTCATAATAAAGGTCTTTTAAGTAAAATGGTCTTGCGTGGTTACATTAAAAAAGAAATTGGGATTAAAAAAAGCTTGTGCGTGCCAACCCTTCTATTCTTGTCATATACTGTAGGCCTCTGAAGTAAGTTGCATACAGTGTTCATAAGAAATGGCAGCCTGGACAATCTGTATCAATACTTTATGCACAGTGCAGGAGACTATTGACGTTATGGGATTTTAAAACATGGTAAACATTGTGGTAAAGTCATAACATAGCAAGTGTTACATTCATTTTTAGATTTCAACCCTTGCAGAGATTCAGACAATATTATTATGTGCAGTGATTCTAATATTTAATAGAACTTCATGAATAAAACATGTGCAATTACGCAAACTGTGCGTGAAGACTATGTATGAAATACAACCTTTGTTAGGCAACCAAGGGAGAAAGGTGAAAAGAGTGAATTAAAGTTGGCTCATAACATTCATTTATGTTACGCTTTGAATATGGCAGTGGGAGTAAAACATGGAATATAAATCCTGTGCCGTCCCCTCCTTTTTCTCACTTAGACAGCTTACTGATGACCCGGATTAAGGCTCCGTTCTCATCCTTCAGTCTCTGGTTCTCATTCTTCAACTCTGTTTGAACCTGTGTAGGACAAAAGACAACAAGAAAACAGGGAGGGATAAGGGTTGAGGTTATAGAATGCTTAAGGAAAAGCTACAAATGTAATGATGGTTTATGTAGAACATGCTTTATTCAAAGTGTAATTCATAGAACACAATTCAATGCCCCCCCTCAGTGTTCTATTTTTATTGAGAACACTCATTATGAAATAACAAGAGATGGTTGTTTGCTACCTCATATATGAAACACAGCAGACACTTGTGGCAGTGCTGAATACAGACAAATACCAATGGCTCACACACTTAATGAATATCAGTCAAATCGCACATTCCACAGCCAATGGAGCATAATGGTGTCAAAACTTTGACCAACGATGTTGGTATAGAATACGACACAGTTTGTGATTTGTCACGGTTTGCTTATTCCCTACATAATGCATTGCTTTTGACCAGAAAGCTGTGCATAACACAGGGAACAGAGTAACAAAGCGCTATAGTACCGATTCACGTCCCAGGGCCTCTCCTGGTAGTCCCTGTTCTTTTCAACAGCTTAGTCCTGTCTGTCTGCAAGGCAGCTTTGGGATAGCTAGACCTCCTGCTGAGAGTGTGTTTTGCCAATATGTTTTGTCTCGGATGTGGCTCAGTTCAGTCTATTGGAGATGTTCTCAAGAAGGATAAGAACAGGCTTTAAACCACAAGAAAAGAGCATGGTTTGGTCAGACCTTGAACATGTCACTATCAATTCAGTAAATTCACCGTTATTGCAACTGGACAGATACCTTCACTTCATCTTCCATATCGGAAATCTTCTTCTGAAGGGCACATGTTTCCTATAAGGAAAATACACACTTCTCAATGATACCAAACACCATAGGGCTTCCAGCCTAATGTACGACGTACTGCATTAAAACATAATGTATTGAACATATGTTGTACCAAGCCAATGTACATTTGGCATAATTCATAGGCAAACATTTAGTGATATGAGCCTCTCACCCGTTTTTCTGTCTCAAGCATGGACCTATCATTGGACCTCTCAGTCAACGTCACCTTTCTCTGCAATGGAAAAATCCATGAAAGCATGAGAACAGCACAGTTACTTACAACTAGACTGAATTCATTTCAAGTATATACCTTAGAAAACAACCAGGGTCATTTTGAATTTAGGATGAAGGTTTGTTATGGAACCATTTAGGGATAATCACCTGTTTGACTCTCTCCAGCTGAGTCTGAACCAAAACCAACTCCTGTTTGCTGCCCTGCAGTCGGGATTTGAGTCTTTCATTTGTTGACAAGGCCTCCTCGTACATCTGCAATTTACACAATCCCACACCAGTCTCAGATACAAAATAACATGACATGTAACAGCATTTTACTGGTTTACTTCAGCAAGTGTGTAATCTGATGTCTAAAGAACATCAGCAGTAGGGGATAGATTTCTTTGCCCATGCGAACTGTAATAAGAACTACAGTCCCCCTCCAAATGGATTGGAACGGTAAGGCAAATTCCTTTGTTTTTGTTTCTTCACTGAAGACATTTGGATTTAAGATCAAAAGATGAGTATGAGACGATAGTTCAGAATTTCAGCTTTCATTTCCTGGTATTCACATTTAGATGTGTTAAACAACTCAGGACATACCATCCTTTATTTGAACCCACCCATTTTTCAAGTGAGCAAACTATTTGAACATGTTACTTTCTTGTTGCCCAGGTTTTGCTTTTTAGGTTGATTGTTCAAACACTTAATAGCTCTGCATGACTATTCTAAGTTTACATCCTTGGTTTAAACCTATAAAGACTGCATTTCTTGTTAAAGAGGATATACCAACATGAAGACCAGAGAGCTGTCTATGGGAGAAAACCAAGCCATTGTCATGCTGAGAAAAGAAGGAAAATCGACCAGAGCCATTGGACGAATATTGGGCAAAGCAAGCACAACAATTTGGAATGTCATGAAAAAGAAAGAAACTACTGGTGTACTGAGCAACAGACGTCGAACAGGTCGGACAAGGAAAACAACAGTAGTTGATGACAGAAATATCACGAGAGCTGTGAAGAAAACCCCCAAAACATCAGTAAATGACATCCCCAACAACCTCCACAGTGCAGAGGTGAAGGTATCACAATTCACTGTTCGAAGAAGACTCAGAAAGCAGAAATACAGAGGCTACAACACAGACCACTCATCAGCAGTAAGCATTGGAAGGCCAGATTGAAATTTGCAAAGAAGTACAGAGATGAGCCGCAAAAGTTCTGGAACACAAGCTTATGGACTGATGAGACAAGATTAATCTTTACCAAAGTGATGGAAAGGCCAAAGTGTGGAGAAAAAAAGGAACTGCTTATGATCCGAAGCATACAAGCTCATCTGTGAAGCATGGTGGAAGTAATGTCATGGCTTGGGCATGCATAGCTGCTTCTGGAACAGGCTCATGAATATTTATTGATGATGTAACTGATGATGGTAGCTGCAGAATGAATTCAGAAGTATACAGTATATATACAGTATACAGACTGTATGTAATATTGCCAAAATCATGACATAACAGATATCGTAACAGATAATTAGCTACCTATGCCAGACTACGGCTTTGAGAAACTATTAGTACATTTGCCTTACAGGCTACCTTTTTATAGTCTGTGCATCCAGCTTCCTCCTCTGCCTTTTTCCGAGCTGCCATTCGGTTTTCTCTGCGAGCATCATAGGCCTCTCTGTCGTAAGCTCCAGATGAGTCCAGTCTTAATGCAAAATAGCAATGCGGTTCTAAAACAATGCTCTCGTTTACAAAAAAATATATTTTTTCTTGTATGTGAAATTGGATTAAATAAGCTTACCTCGACACTCTTTCATGCTGAAAAAATTAAACAGAAGATATGTCATTTACAAAATAACAAAAACATGAGTCGTTTTAAATTATTTGTAAACCTGAGAAGTATTTTAATTTCTTTCTGATGTACTGTATATAGAACCCACAGAACAAACCTTTGACAGCACTGTTAAATCTGTTTCTGTTTGTGATAATATATGAATTAGATATAGCCGTTTTTATTACAAACATAATTCTCTAAGTTGCTTCACTTATTTGGGGATCTGAAAGTTCATGGTTCATGGTCTTCCAAAGATATTGGAGGAGATTGTTCACATCCCGGTGCTTGAGATCTAATGCCCTCTCCCTCATTTGGTGCATGGACATCCCTAATTATTACTCTCACCGGTGTTTCTGATGAGGAAGTCACATTCTCTCACAGCATGACAGTAATTAGCCAATGGGCTTATAGTACTGTGTTGTTTATTCTGGACTGCGATGTCTATAAAGTATAGGTATGACCAGAAGTTTCTTTGAAATTGAGTCTGTAACATCTTGAAACATCTGTAACATTTGCTCTCCCAGTCCAAAATGTCTGGGGCCACTATTGCCAAGAATGTGGTTTAAAATATTCTATGTAGCCTTTAATTGTTGTTGTCATTTTGTGTATTTCAAGAGTAGTACAGCAAATATTGACACCAGCTGAATCTTTTGGAACTATTAATAGGCATACTCAATTGCACATGAGATCTTGGCTGCAAACCTTGCTGGCGATCCCTTAACTACGTGTTTGTTTGATTTCTGCACCTATGTAAAATTCTCTTTTCAGATGTTTATTTCGGTTTTGTTATGTCTTACTTATTTTTATTAAACATCCTCTGTTCACCGTACACATGTCCTGCCTCCATGCTTCAACGTTACAGGATCTTCTAGTTTCAAATGACTTGTTTGGAAAGGCAGTAACTTATCAGTAGTATTAGCTTAAGGAGCATCACTGGTCTGCATCACTGGTCTGTTGGGATGTCATACTTATTTTTTTTGTCATGATTGCACCTCTGATCAGTATAATCATAGTACTTCCTCGTTTACAATGGAAATCTACTATGGCGATACAACAATTTCCACAGATTCCTCCTAAAGAGTGTTCTTGGTGTGATTTTTAAAAAACATTTCATCATGGTGACCATTCTTCGATCATACACTGTAGAGTGTTCCGTAGACCAGCAGGTCATTTGTCATTGATGAGCTAACCTGTACTTAATGTACCAAACAGTGGATTTTGGCACACCTAATGATTTGGCTGCGTCTCTGATTGATCCTTTCTGACTTATCTGCCTCATGAAGACCAGCTTTATTTGTAGAAACCTAGAATCAACATTGACACTTGACACAAAACCTAGAATAAAGATTAATCATTGTCAGCATCCTTGTGCATGCAGTAATCATGTGAAGAAACACACCTGGCTAAAAATAATAATTCATGGAGCCAACTGTCCAAATTATTTTGGTGACTTTATATGGTGCAGACTACAGTATGTACAAAATGTGTTGTACTTCAGCAATGTCTCATCTGATATCCTCCAATAAAAATGGACAGTTTGCAATTTAACCCCATTTTCATTGTATATTTTCTGGAAGTATTGGAATATAGAGCCAAACAAAATACATTTGTTACTGACCAAACACATTTTGAGTAATGAGGTTCTGGATGGGATGACTACCAGTTCAACCTTTACTTCATCCATTAAAATAATGTCCTACATAGTTACACCCCAATTCTGTCTCAACTTCCTCAATAGCATTTTATTAATGGAGCAACATTGCAAAGGGCCTATTACACACATCTATAGAAATGCTTGACTTATAGCGAAATATATCACTTTTGTAACAAACTGTCAAAATGACTACCACAACAGATGCCATCAAAACTCAGCTGAAAACATCTGATTTCCCTTCCAAGGGTATTTTTTTAACTAAAACAGTCTCAAAAAGTGCATTTCCAACTCTCTTGCCCTTTCATTATTTTTTGTCAGTTGCTTAATTGTTAAAATCCCATGTTGTTCTTTTGGTCGATGTGATATTCACTCACAAAAAGTTTGAACAAATGCATTTTTTCCCTTGATGGATATGTTATCCTGTGATAAACCAATGCCCTTTTTTGGGATATTACATCTAAAATGCAATTTTCAAACACGTTTGTACTGTACACAAGCTGAATGGGCCACAGATGGATTAAAGAACTAGCTGACATCTGCTTAAACATAAGATACAGACCAGGCAAGGTTAATTTCGACTTGCCCCCTGGACAGGTGGACAGAAAATGCCTGTAGCTCTGCAACTCAGTTTGTCATGCAAGAGAAAAGAGAAAAAAGTAAAAACGGTGAAAAACATTGCCATGGCAACTATTATGCTTAAGCTATGCACTTTGGACTATTATGAATATCAATATAATATGAATGTTTTAGGCCCCTCATCAATATTTTGTTACACAAATAAATATATTATTGATAGCCTATTTGGACATACTGTATTTGCATCACAGCTTTGACATTTACCCTGCATAAGCAGTTCAAACAGATACATTTGTAGTCTTAACACACAAAAAAAAACATTTGGGAACTCTTTTAGTGTGTTGATTTCTGAGCATTGGATTACATCATATATTTTGGGAGGTTTCTATTGTCAACAATTATTCAACTATAAACATGACCAAAATGAAATTCCACCTTCATGGTTACAGTATGTCTTCTCAACTTACGTTATCCTCTGTTTACTCTTAGCTTCCGTGTAGTTCACTTGGTAAGAACATGGTGCTTGCAACGCTAGGGTTGTGGCTTTGATTTCCATGGGGGTCCAGTATGAAAATGTATTCACTCAGGAATGTAATTTGCTCAGGATGAACATTTCTTAACGGACAGATTTGTTTAAATCTTGGAATCTCCCTCAGCCCTGCTGACTAGAATGTCTCAATACAACTTAATTAATAGCCTCTTAAATGGCAAGATGAAAACTTTTCAAAGGACTTTGTTAGCAGAATTTAATTAAGAGTGAATGGGCAATAATTCTGTGCTTTTTTCATTTCTCACTAGTTTTTTTTACCATACATGGGTGATTACTGAGAAGTGGTTAGTCAGTTGGTATCATCTGGTTATGATTGATGTCTTAGGAAATATATTTTATAATGTCCAGAATTAACATTTTGACATCAGGGATTTATTTTTTATTTTTCCTGGGACAGAGGAGCACCTATGCATCATACTCAGAAATGAGGAAAAAGGTTTGTATTCAATTATACATACATGAGTGATCAATAACCCATAAGATAATTATACTCTTCAAAAGTATTAAGAAATTATTTAAATGTTGACATGTTTGTCCTACAAGAATAACAGCAAACAGAAATATACTTTCTATACACCTTAAGTACACTATACATAATTTAATGAGGTGTAAATGTAATTTCAGGTAACTATGTCTCAATTGATTTATTCTGATTTATCTGAATCATGATGGCAATGTTGACTTATTTTTCAATTTTTAAGTTGTCATTTTGTCAGACACCACCGTTTGAGTCCAAATGCCAACAAAAAGCGAAATTCACAGCTCTCTTGTGTATGTACTAATTATACAAACAACTACACCTGTCAGAATACTAATCAGAAGCCATTTTTCCAAATATTGCTAGTACCCTTAAATTAATGCTGATACTCTGGATAATAACCACAATGTCAATTTAGCTTTTGAGAACAGAGCTTGAGTCACTTTTCAAATAGTTAGGGAAAACACTATATATTTTGTGTACTTCAATACCCCTAAGCATGGTAAAAAGAAACAAACTTAAAAAAAACTACAAAAAAATTTGTTTCTTGTATGAATATACTAAATGACAATTAAAGCAAAGATTACATTTAAGTACATACTTAATAATTGTATTTAATAAAGCCTTTGCTCAGGAAAAACTTTGGGTGGTTAATTGATGAGTTCTAAATGTCACAGCCCCTTTGTCATATGCTGCTGTATTTTCCAGAGTAGGGGTATGTTAATATTGCTGCCCAGTCAATTCTTTAATATTTATATACATAGTAGATATAGTGGATAAAAAAGTCTACACACCCCTGTTAAAATGTCAGGTTTTCTTTATATAAAAGATAAATCATGTCAGAACTTTTTCCACTTTCAATGTGACCTATAATGTGAACAATTCAATTGAAAAACAAATTAAAATCTTCAAGAGTCAAAAATGAAAAATAAAAACCAAAAATTACCTGGTTGCATGTGTGCACACCCTCTTTTAACTGGGGATGTGGTTGCGTTCAGAAGTAACTCATCACATTCCAACTAATGTTAAATAAAAGTCATTACACACATGCCATCATTTAAAGTGACTCTGATTAATCACAAATAAAGTTCAGATTTATGAAATGTTCTTAGTTGCATATCAGAGCAAAAGCCATGGTCCACAGAGAGCTTCCAAAGCATTGGGGGATCTCATTGTTGAAAGATATCAGTCAGGAGATATCAGTCATATCCCTCCAAAATTGATGAAAAGATGAGAAGAAAACTGGTCAGGGAGGCTTCCAAGAGGCCTACAGCAACATTAAAGGAGCTGCAGGAATTTCTGGCAAGTACCGGCTGTGTGCTACATGTGAAAACAATTGTCTGTATTCTTCAAATGAATGGGCTGCAGGGTAGGGTGGCAAGACAGATAACTTTTCTTACAGAGAAAAACATAGAAGCCCGGCTGAAGTTTGCAAAACAAACATCAAGTATCCCAAAAGCACGTGGGAAAATGTGTTATGGTCTGATGAAGCCAAGGTTGAACGTTTAGGCCATAATTCCAAAAGGTATGTTTGGCGCAAAAACAACACTGCACATAACCCAAAGAACACCATACCCACAGTGAGGCATGGTGGTGGCAGCATCACGCTTTGGGTCTGTTTTTCTTCAGCTGGAACTGGGGCCTTAGTCGGGGGAATCATGAACAGTTCCAAATACCAGGCAATTTTGGCACAAAACCTTCAAGTGTCCATTAGAAAGCTGAAGATGAAGAGGAAATTCACCTTTCAGCACGACAATAACCCAAAGCACACATCAAAATCCACAAAAGCATGGCTTCACCAGAAGAAGATTAACGTTTTGAAATGGCCAAGCTAGAGCCCAGACCTGAATCCAACAAAAAAATTGTGGGGTTATCTGAAGAGGGCTATGCACAGGAGATGTCCTCGCAATCTCACAGATTTGGACCGCTTTTGCAAAGAAGAGTGGGCAAATACTGCCATATCAAGATGCTAATAGACTCTTACCCAAAAAGACTGAGTGCTGTAATAAAATCGTAAGGTGCTTAAAAAGTATTAGTTTAAGGGTGTGCACACTTATGCAACCAGATTATTGTGATTTTTCTCAAAGATTTCACTTTGTTTTTCAATCGAATTGTTCACGTTATAGGTCACATTAAAGTGGAATAAAGTCCTGACATGATTTATCTTTATCACAAAAACCTGGCATTTTAACAGTGGTGTGTAGACTTTTTATATCCACTGTAATTAAGTAAGGAACTGAACTTTTGTAGCTAATGTTTTTATTGATAAAATATTTGTAAACATAAAAATATACTTTTATCATATTATTTCATTATGCAGTATACAGAATATGTATACCTAAAACATTTACACATACTATTTTCCTCATCTATTCATTTTCCAATGAACACTTTAGACCTCCACACTGACCAGCATGTGCCTATCTGCAGAAAAAATCTTGGGATGAAATGTTATACTCAGGCCAAGTTAGAGAAGGATAGAGGAAACAGTCACATGTACTAACTAAGACCCAGAGATATAACTAAACACATCCAAAAAAGGTAATAACTATGGCACTAGCTTAGCCTGGGAATCTTGACAGTTATTGCCTCCTAGATGATTGGAGGCAGGGGATAGACTTGGTTCTTAAAGAGACAACCCAGTAAAACTGTAGTGTTTGGGCTTTAAGTGGATGTTTGTTTTTCTTGCAACTTGCCTCACATATTTTCTTTATTAAAATATCTGAGAAGGTTACTTCTGAAAATGTGGATATGAAAGGATATACATTCTACAAAACAAATAAAATTTTGGCTGCAATATATTGTCAGTGGTCTTCCTACATTAGGTGAGATCCTGGCCTCTGGGTTCTCAGGCTGCAGTTGACAGCCTTTTTCCTTTTCCATATGACCAGGGAAACATGACTGACCAACACATTGTTACCCAATTACAAAGGTTCAGTAGAATGCAAGAGTGACAGCATATAACATTGTTTAAAGTCCCAGTGTGTAAAAAAATTATTTTAAATACATCCCAATGACTGTTCAGCTGTATGGGTTTTAAACAGTCAGGTCATTTGAACATTTGTAACTTTTTAACTACAAATCAGGTTACCTGTCAGCATTTATTCAAGCCGCAGACAAACCATTACACACCAAGTAAGGCTCTAAAGCATGTTGGCCAGTCCCTGCACACATATAAATTAAACAAAATAGTTTGAGTCTCTAAAGACAGGATCAGTCCATTGCTTTAGTCTTGAGGCCTCACGTGTAAACATACAGGAATGGTTCCCTTTTGACATCAACAATCCTGTTCTAAGTATGTATCAACACTGTCATCGCTCTCTCTCTCATTAAAGAGTTTGTGTGTTTGCCTTTCAACTCTTGAAGTGACCTACCCAGTGGATAACCCCTAAACTGTCCAAACCCTAGACACTAGACCTGTAGATCTGAAAGAGGTGTGTTGATATCAACAACATGGCTAAACATCCATGTGGTTCTTTAGTGGGCTTAAGGTTGGTGTAATATTCCCATTCATTGCACTGTTATACAGTCGTTTCAGATACAATCCATTGGTCAGATTGTAAGGGCTAGGGGCTGTTTGTGGACCAGGCCAGTATTCATTATTGCTCCGGTTTTAAGGGGTATATGCACCCAGGCTTTCCTGAAATTAGTTAGCTTCAGTTAGCTTCACATTCCAGATTAGGTTATCTCTGTATTAGGAATGGGAAACACTGCTTGTTCATCTGCAGCTAACTTTGGCTGCCTTGTAACCGTGCGTAAGGAACAGAGTTAAGATCATACCTTAAGCTGCTAAGCAGCTAGCTTGAAATGTCAGTGATGATACAATTGGTACCTTTTCTGAAACGGAAAAAAATTAAATATTGCCAAATAGGGCAGTTGTTTGTGTCATGATCCAGAGGATCACCGGTTTGCGGACAATGTCTGCAGAATTATTAAATAGTAGTCAGAGAAATATTCTATATGAAAAAGTGTAAATCTCATGGGTGCATCGGTATGTCAAAAAATTCTGAAATTGATTAAAAAACTCATCAAACCCTAATCCTTTTTTATATTGTTAGGGTGACCAAATTTGATTTGAATTGACACAAAATCAAGTTACTGTTATTAGATTTCTTTGAACAATGTGTTCAAATATAAGTAGAGTTTTGGCTATGATATGCTAAAAATGCTAATAGCTGTCGCTGGACTTAACTGGATATGTGGCATTTTTGTAAATGCTAGCATGTGGGAACTGTCCATAGACTAAAAGTAAAAACATTAACGTGGCTTTTCTTCACTTGTTTAAGTTATGCTATTTAAAATTGTGTAAATGCTAGCATGTGGGAACTGTCCATAGACTAAAAGTAAAAACATTAACGTGGCTTTTCTTCACTTGTTTAAGTTATGCTATTTAAAATTGTGTAATGAGCTGTTATTGGTTAGTGGAATAGAGGTAACAGCTTACTATTTTTTATGATATGTGGATTGTAACAATAACTTCTACCAAAACATTTGGGTAGTACACATATATGAGGCCTTGAAGTTCAGATACAAAAAAATGTTTTCTCCTTGGTTTGATTATTTTGTTTGACTTCTATATTTACTCCCTATCCTTGTTGTTTTTGCTTTTAATTACACTTTTGTGAAACACACTTTATTCTGCATTTATGTTTTGCTTTCTATACCTTACAAATTGCTTCTGAAAATTAAAGTTGGCACCATCATGCGTAACTTACATTTTTTTATTTTTGCAACCTTTAATATCTGTCTTGTTGCCATAAACATTTACCTGGCTAAAAAGGCAAGCAACCTTCGTGGTACTGGTTATTCCTAGTTGAACTCAGAGTTTTTGTCAGCTCATGAACTTGTTAAACGTGGTCCATGGTAAATTCTTCTGGTCTATGAGATCCCAAGTAGGACTTCCTGTCTGCTTACCAGCTCTTCCCAAGTGGAAATTGTAAGCTTCTCCCACTGGACCAGTGAACGGATAAACATTGTGTCTCTGTTCCCATACAAGCAAGGACTCAAACACTGGCTCTGTCAGTCTCTCTCTCTCTCTCTCTCTCTCTCTCTCTCTCTCTCGCTCTCTCTCTTTCTCCCTCTCTCTCAAAGTTCCAGTGTCACTGTTTGAGTAAACAGTTCAGATTTTTTCTGTTTCTCAGCTGGCTCGTGTACAGGATCGTGCTATAGTCTTTTCCAAATGATCTAAAAACAGAAATTCACTTGAATGCATCCCACACGAAAGGTTTGTATCTTGTTAATCCTATCAGACAATATCTACAATATCTACAATGCCAATCTGAGTTTGGGGCCAGCACGCTCTTATTAGTAGAATTACTCAAAACAAGAAAGTTATCAGACAAATTCTGAGGCAACTTTCAAAATAGCACAGAGCTGATGATGTCATGGAAACTCTGGGACTTATCTGACCTGTCACATGGATAAAATGTTGAAGCTGTATATTGGAGAGCTAGTGGACCTTAAAGCAGGATAGCGTACCCAGTGTATCTGTGATGTGTGTTACATGGTACTTTGATTAGTCAAAACCACATAACCAATGCTAAAATGTCCTTTTCCTTTATTCAAAGTTACTGTAAGCCACCTGGCATATCCCTATTTGTCACCTAGTGTGATGAAAGGTTTTTGCTTAAATTTAATTATAAAATAATATCAAGTTATCCATAACACATATATAGTACTAGAATACATTCTAACACTTAAAATTATAGCAGGCACTCTTATCCTGTGGAATTTACAGC
>JACXGJ010001070.1:0-94645 GCA_016801105.1 Esox niger | reverse complement strand
GCTTATCTCATTAGGCCTACTCTAGGATCAGAGCTCACTTTCCAGCTTATCTCATTAGGCCTACTCTATGATCAGAGCTCACTTTCCTGCTTATCTCACTAGGCCTACTCTATGATCAGAGCCAGCTGCTGAGATTTTCTAATTCTTGATGGAACAGTACAGTGATAATTATAAAAGAAATGCAACCCATTCAGGTTTCTGTGCCAATGCCCCCCACAACTAGTAAGCAATGCATAACTGCAGAAGGATTAGATTAGATTCTTCTTTATTGTCATTGAACAGTACGAGTACAGTACAATGAAATGCGGTTAGCTTCTAACCTGAAGTGCAAATGAAAGTTGGCAGGAAATGTACAGGTATTAGGTACAGTGTATGTTACAAGTGGTGTAGTATATGTTACAAGACGTGCAAGGAGGGAAAATACAGTGCAAATGGCAATTCTAAATGAGAAATTTAGACAAATAGGGAAGGGCAGAAAATGTTGTACAGTACAGTACAGTTGTGCTCAAATGTTTGCATACCCTTGGAGAATTGGTAATATATGTACCATTAGTAAAGAAAACATAAGTGAGCAGGCAAACCAAAATGTATTTGATATCTTATGGGATTCACTTTGAACTGTAGGTCATAACAGAATGGCACAAAACAAAACATGACAATAAAAAAAAATGAACCGACCTCAAAAGTCTGCATACCCTTTCTTCTTATTACTGTTTTTAGCCGCCTTTAGCATCAATGGAAGCGTGCAATCTTTTGTAATAATTGTCCATGAGGCCCCAAATTCTTGTAGGTGGTATAGCAGCCCATTCATCTTGGTAAAATACCTCCAGGTCATGCAAAGTCTTTGGTCGTCTTGCGACCGTCTTGGGTTCGATGATATTAAGGTCAGGAGACTGACGGCCACTCCAGAACCTTCGCCTTTTTCTGCTGTAACCACTGAAGGGTCAACTTGGCCTTGTGCTTAGGGTCATTGTCCTGCTGGAAACTCCAAGAGCGTCTCATGCACAGCTTTGGGAACAACTGAGAACTCATCATAATTTGCAAGGCAGTATCAGAGTCCAGTACTGCTCAAGGGAGTAATACAAGGAAGTAATGCAACAAGGTCCCTTGGGAGGCAGTATTATCTGTTGGGCGGGTGGGTATGGTTACTGATGGGTCACAGTTCAACAGGGTTAACATTTGATGGAAAGAATATGATCCTGAGCTTGCTGGTGTGGGAACGAAGAGACCTGCATCGCCTGCGTGACGGGAGGAGAGCAAACAGTTTGTGAAAGTTCTCTGATGCTGCTGCATGCCCTGTGCTTGTGCTGGAGATCTACGATGGCTGGGAGCTGGGCACCAGTGATGTGCTGGACGGTTTTCACCACCCGTTGCAGGGCCTTCTGATTGGCCACAGAGCATCCGCCAAACCACACTGTGGCACAGTTCTTCAGAATGCTCTTGATACTGCAGCGGTAGAAGTTCACAAGGATCTGGGAAGACAGATGGGCCTTCTTCAGCCTCCTCAAATAGTTCAGGCGCTACTGCACATTTTTGAACAGTTACAATATTTGTTTTAAATGTGTTTGTTTTAGTAACTGCCAAATAGTCAGCACATACTGTATCTGCCCATAGGAGGTCCCATTGTTGACAGTGCAAAAACTAATCCATGAGATTGAAGGAATCAACTGTATAACTCTTAGGCAGGATTGTGTTAAAGCACAGATCTTGGGAATGGTACCAAAACATTTCTACAGCATTGAAGGGCCCCAAAACACAGGGGCCAAAATAATTCTGAAATGTAAGACGTTTGGAACCACCAACAGTAACTGCCTAGAGCTGGCCATCCTGTCAAACTGAGCAACTGCAGGACCAGGGCCTTGGTCAGGGAGGAGACCCAGAATCCGATGGTCACACTGGCAACGCGCCAGACTTCATGTGTGGAGACGGGTAAACCTTTCAGAGGCACAACCAGACCTCCACTGCTCAGGCCTTTATGCTAGAGAGGCCAAATGAAAAACCCTCCCCAGTAAAAGGAAAATGAGAGCCCATGGTGCATTTGCCAAAAGGCGCCTAAAGGACGCTCAGATCATGAGAAACAACATCTGTTGTACTGATGAAACCGATAATAAACTTGTTGAATGTTAAATGTCAAGTCTGGTGGAGACCAGGAACCTCTTATCACCTGGTCAATATTGGCAGCATAATGCTGTGGGAATGATCCTTGATGATAACTTGCTCTAGAGTGTTCAAGGAACTTATGGGGCCTATTTAATGTGTCAGTGAAGCATTACAGGTTGGACAATAGAAATAGAAAGATAACTTATGCATCAATTAATGTGGCTAGACCTGTTAGTATGGCTAAGATTCATCAAAGGTTACGTGCATTTCTTAATTTAAAGGCGATGTTTCTACACGTTCGCTGAGACCACATTCACGGTACAAACTGTATGTCAGCTTAAACGACAATTGCGTTTAAAAATTCACAGTTCTTAACCCCTGATCGGATGGGATTCAATCCTAACATTGACATATGTAATTTTAACTCATGACCTGAGAGAAAGTTTATTTCACTTGTTTGGAAATGCTGTGACAATACGGAGGACCTTTGTAGCTTGTTCAAAAATGGGTTTGGTTATTGTAGTGGCTTGGTGTTTTAATGCAATCAAGGAAAAGTATCTGTTTCTCATGCACCACCCTTCCTAGCTTCAGACAGATAAATCTCATCATCGCCTGTTGTTGTGATGCAGTTTCACATTTGATCTTGGAGGATGTGGTCATGAACAATCAAAATCATAATTATGGATACAGTGCAGCAAGGAAGTTTTAAAAATGGGTCCGGGGTGACCGGCGCTCATCTATTTATTTTTATTGAGGTCTCTCTGTGCAAGCAACAAAATTGATTTATAGCCGTGTGCTTTTAAGGGTGCAGGACCCAGACATTCAGAAATGAGGTGGAACGCTGCTAAGAATTTCAAATGCGCTTTTAATACATCCTCCTCTTATTGACGTTTAGGTGGGAATCCGTCTTTTTTATTTCTGTCATTTTAGTTGCATCTTTGAGTGTATATGTGTGTGTGTGTTTGGAAGCAGACGGAAGTGTGTGTGTGTGTGTCTGTGTGTGTCTGCGTGTGTGTCTGTGTGTGTGTTTATGTGCGATGGCGGTGTAGCATTTATTTCTCCCATCGTCTGTCGAGAAGCTAGTGAGAGAGACCGGTAATGGTAATCTTTTTTTTTTTTTTTTTGCGAATTGCGCCGAGGGTCTGATGTCGTTCCTGAAGAGGCCTGTTAGATTGATCTGAGCCCTGCAGAAGATATGCTATAGATCGCATTTGCCCCCTCCCCTCTCTACATCCCTCGGTATGATTAATGATACAAATATGTGAATAAAAATATCAAAACAACTCGTCAAATAGAGATAGCGTAAGATACAAACAGCTTAAGGATGAAACGACATGAATAATGAGTTTGTTCCTATTTATATAAGTATTTTCCCCACTATGTTGTTTTTGCATATCGGAGTTGAAATGTAATTTAAACCTTTTAAAAATACATTTTAAAATTAGATGCATATTTATTTGTGCAATGGCGTAAGGGGCTGGTATTCACCACTGATGTGAAAACATTTCACTGTGTCCTTATTACTATTTGATTATTAAAGTATTAAACATACCCCTAATTTCTGTTTAACACTCAATATTACAAAAAGAGCTTAAACCGCAACCTAGTCCGAGCCAAGTCCTAGCCTTAGTCCATGCCCTTATCCAAGCCCTGCCCTAGTCTTAACCCTAGTAAAACAAATGGCACGATTTTAGTTTTTTTTGTGATTTTGTGTTCGAAGTCACTTCTGTTTTGATCTTTTGTGTGTGTTTCTTTGTGTGTGTTTGCGTAGATTGTAGTACTGTGTTAAAGTGCATTGTGTGTTTGTGTGCGTATCTCCTTTCTCCTAATGGAGGGCACTGTCGATGGTGTGCAGAGACCCAGACGAGGAGGCAGTGAATTTGTGGCGGCCATATCAGCGCCCTGTGACAGTGCAGGCCACTAATTGACATTTTCATTAACAGTGAATTTATGTTCCTATTTCCATCTGTGGTAATGACCATTCCTTGGGAGAGCAGTAGAGTCTGCTAATGGACATGAAATAAGGGGGAAAACTTGTTTAATTTGAGTAAAAAGAAGGGTCTCCTCTGCTCTCTCTCTCTGACTCTCTTTTTGACTCAACCTCGCAGTGGTTCTAGGGGGGCGGGGATGAGGGCGGGGCCAAGGGAGGAGAAGTCACGATGTCACACAGTCATGTAACTTCAGCCCATATAAAGTAGTAGAAACACATAATGATAATAATAAGCCAGATGCTGCAATGTGCTTGTATTGGCTTAAATACAGTACAGGCCTTCTAATTGCCTGGAGTAATTATTAAATGCAATAGGTTCATTTTAAGCTAAAGCATTACCAAAGTCAGCAACTGGAATGGTAATATATCTAGGCATACAGTGAATGCACAACTATAGATGCATACAAAATATTTACTGGAGGTAAAACATTGTCAAGCGTCTTGGACAGAGTTGAGTCTCACTAGAGGGGATGGGAATTCTGTCCCATTTGCATACAAAGCTCAGAAGATCCGCTATCATATGATTAGGGGGAGTAATTAAAACAGATGTAACTCTAACACTTTCTTAAGTACCGATAATTAATATGTAATTATGCACTCATTTAGAAATAAGTTAGCACATCTAATAGAGGCAGACATGAAATGTAAGCTTGTGTCCCCAATTACTGTCATTACAAAAAGTCTGCTTCTCATTTAAGGAATCAAATCAACAATTCTCAGTGATGATGAAAGATTACACAGCTCAATTGTATCCTTCCCTTTTCGGGACATTCCACCAACTCAACGCCTTTTGTGAACTGTCCACCAAAAAAGTCCAATTTCAAGAGGTGTCAACGTTCTCTCATAAAGAACACAAAACAGAGGTTTAAAGTAATGACTACAAGACGTGCCTGCGTCGTTTTTACAGCCTATCAACAGTTTTGACTCAATCACTGTACAAATAATAATTTAATTATCAGAGCATGTTCAAAGCATGAGTTTTTTAGGGGAACAATTAATTAAGCTACAATACTTCCTAACATGCAAAATAAATGTTATTATGGATCATTCTAGAAAGAAAGTTTTTTTTATTATAAGGGAGAAACAAAAAAGAAAGACCAAATCCTGGATTCCACCCAGGCTGTCATGCTCCTGCACAAGGAGACTACTGGTTACAACATTTACTGTATATACCTACAGCACTGGATAAAACTCTCTATTGCAACAACCTTATATTTTCAGATTATTCATTTCTTAGTATTATGGATTCCCAATATATGGGATTGATGATTTGATCTTAAATTAGCCGTAAATCCCCTTATGACAGGGGAAATAATATTTTGATGTGCCACAGGGAGATGCAATTAAAATCAAGCTTTGCATTTTATAAAAGTATTGAAAAAAACATTTTAGCATGCCATTCTCTGGGTAAAATGTAATAATTATGGTCAGCCTGCCCACTTCTCCTTTGAAAAACATAAGAACATATCCAAAAAAGTGTTGAGTATTTAATGTTCAATGTTAAAAAATATATTTATTTGGAAAGGAGTAATTGCACCATATTACCATAGTTTCACAATTTTTTTTCCTTTCAAACGAGGGTGACCTGAAGATTTACCTCAAATTAAAATGAATCACTAATCACAACAAAAACATAATTATGTTAAATATAATTTGTAAAAACAATATAATTACTAGTGCTTTACTATGAAGGTAAAATGTTTTGGATTAAGAGGATCAAGATGTTCCAAAGGGAGTGTAAGACAAAGAAAATGCTGAAATGTTACACTTTGTCTTGCAAAGTAGCACTATTGATAACTAGCTATCATTACAGGATGTGTGTCGGGAAAGACGCTAATATAAATTTGAGGGTAACACTTTCCGATAAGGAACTACCATTAACGAATATAGTAGTTGACATGAATGAATGATGAACAATGACATAAACAAACGGTTAGTAATGATAACCCTGACTTTGTTAATGATTTACAAATGCATTAACATAGTCATTTGTTCATGCTGAAACTGAACATGAACTCATGTCGTTAGTTAGTGATTATTAATGCATGATAATTCATCACTTTACTGAAGATGACTCAAAAGAACTAACTAATTTTGAAGTATCAGTAATTAACAGCTTATCCATGTGTGATTAGATAGTGATTGTTATGGTAGGATAATTCATCACTTAAGAGGACACAAAATTGTTCACTAGTGGTGAAGTATCAGTTATTAAGGGTTTATAGCTACCAATGGTTTGTTAGTTAGTGATTGGTAATGTAGGAAAATCCATAATATACTTATGGGGACTCAATATAATGACCTAAAAGTGAAGTATCCTGTATTAATGCTCTATTCCAGCTTAAGGGTTAGTCAGTGGGCCCAAAGAGTATGAACTAATGATTTGGTGTTAGAATACTAGTGATTGCACATAATCCTCCTTTCAAGAATGACAGGATTATTTAATAGTGTAGACTATAAGGACGGTTTTTAAAACAACCACTCTGGAAACATGGGCATCATGAAGGAAAAGATGAATCATGTATTTTCAGTAGAAGTGTAAACAGGCAAGTATTTTGTAAAAAGTCACATTAATCAGTCAAATAAATACAATTTTGTCAATCCCTTTTTACATTTCACAAAGTTATTTTACAGCTGTAATTTTGTGCTTATGTGTACAATACCTTCATGTTTTGCAAGGGTAGCAAAATCTGGTAAAAGTATCAGATAATTGCAAATAACCTTCATGCGAACACGAATATAACATGGCTGAGCAAGCTAGCTAATTGCTAACCCTTTCAGTGCAACTATTGCAAAGTTCCTAAACAATACAGTTACAAAATTCAATTATATTTATCCTAAGGAAGTTATAAAATGACCATTATTTTCCAACACTGTACATGCACTTTTACTGGCATGTATCGCCATTTTCAATGTACTTTTGTATACTACCAACATGGAAATCAGGATAAATGTTAAGAAAATATAGCTTTTTTTCCCAACAGTTACCAGCAGGTTTGTTTCAATTGCATTCAGTCCCCATGCAACAGGACCACGTCTATCTGCCCCCTACTGGCCAGCCAGGAGTAAGTGTTATTTAATATACAGATCTGGAAAAAATTAAGAGACCACTGTTTTTTGTTTCCTTTCTCCAAAATTTGGAAAGGAAGGCTTTGAATGAGGAACGGAAGGGTTCAAATTAAGAGACCAATGCAAATTGAAGGCCTCTGTTCCTCACTCAAAACTTTATTTTTCAACGTTTTTGGAACGAACAGAAAAAGGTGCGGTGGTCCATACATTTTTTCAAATTTAAAGCTTTCAAGAGCTGTATGATTGCAAGCCAATTTCAAACAATCCATAACCCTAATTGCGACCGTAATGTTTTTGCGCGTCACACCTATTTAAAGACGCAAGTAGCCGTCCTACCCGACTAATAATGGTTGCTGCACTGCAATCAGATTATCAAGTTGGATTATTTTATGAATAATGTATGTTACTTTGCCTATTGTTCTTGCAAAAACTAGCTACATGAATGCATGTCCTGCATCAACACTTAACAACTACAGTACAAACTGTGTTCCTTCAAAAAGCATCATGAGTTTATGAACTGTGTCAACATGAACACTGCACACTGTTGGTTAAAAAAAATTAAGGGTTATCATTATTTACTGTCTGTTCATGACATTGTTCATCATACATTCATGTTTACTACTGTTTTCGTTAATGGTAGTTCATGTACACTTATCGGAAATTGTTACCAAATGTGATTATTTAAATGATCGTTAGTCTATACATTTATGACTATACACTGGCAACAGACAGTTGTGACTAATACATTTTCAGCATTGTGTCCATGGCATGGCTAGTGACGTTATCGTCTAACCATCGAAAGACAAGTTACAACTAGCAACTAAAAATAAGTGTGGGAGTAGCATGGTCCCTGGCATCCCAAACTTGAGAAATGCATTGTAGCTGACCCAGTTGAAAGGATGGTCTCTTAAAACTGATGCATGTAATGTTTAATTCTGTATTTTGTTTACTTAAACACACCGTAAAAGCTGAAACAAATGAAACAAATAATCACTAAATGTTGAAATTGCCATCTATTTCTCCACATGCTAGCAAGACATCTACGATAAATGACTACACCTACCTGGCCTACAACAAATTAAAGAAATACTTATTTCAAAGGAATACTTCTTAATAAGGACTAGATTTACCAACCTTGTTCTCCTTACTCAAAATAGGGCGCTAAATTAATAATCTTGTACATCTTTTATCTTTTAGCCCACAAATCGTCCCTCACATTGATTACCCATAAGCCTTAGAACATTATACATTTTCAGTTTTCTTTATAATTTTGCTTCAAATCAATGTTCTTCACATTGTGAATGTATTAAATAAAAAATACTTTTCAATTCACGAATAAATTCTGCCAACATTAATATCTTTTTATATTGCCTTTTAATGTTGTTCACATGCAGGTAACTCACTGCTGAAACAAATACCTCTCTAATTGTTGTTAGGTAAGTACTTTTCCCAGATGTGTTTGCATTAGACCTGCATACATGCATTGTTGGTCAATAATGGGTTGCATGCCATGGCCAAAATCAGCTACCTCTAATTGGTTAGCTAGCTGTGCATACATAATGCACATGGAATGAAGCAATAACTGGTTTCTTCATACAAATATGTATTTCAAATATATTCAGTGCATTCAGAAACTATTCAGATCTCACATTGCTTTATAAAGAACATCTTATTCTAAGATGGATTAAATATACTTTTTTACTCATCAATCTATGATTTATTTCATATTTGATGCTTGGCATTTAGGCCAAAGAGTTCAATCTAGGTTTCATCAAACCAGCACTACCCTCCATGGATTTGTTTCATCAAACCATTGTGTTTCGGATTTTCTCAGTCCTTCAGTTGCCTTTGGGCCAACTCCAAGCAGGCTTTCAAGTTCCTGAGGAGTGGTTTTCCATCCGGCCTGACCAAGGCCCTTCTCCCATAATTGCTTAATTTGGCTGGGCGGCCAGCTCTCGTTGGGCGGCCCGCATACACATTAAAAATAGACAAATTGGGCAGAAAATCACCCCATCTGGCAACACTCACTGTCAACTGTGGGACCTTATAGACAGGTTTATGCCTATCGAAATCATGTCCAATCAATCAATAAAACGTGTTCAATAAAACGTGTTCATTATGATAAAAAGGTGTTGGCTGGTGAAAGTGTTTGTTGATATTGTAAAGAATAACAAATTGTGATTCATTTTATGCCATGCTTCACAGTATTTCTATTAATTAGATTTCAAAGATGACCTCAAGGCTGCAGGAGCTACGGGTACATGTTGGATGTTGGAAGCAAGTCAACTGATCCTCCCCAATAATAAGAACTATTTGTGAAAAATTTCAAATGTCTCCCTCAAAATCAAACTCCCACCTACGCCTTTGGATGATATACTTTACAGTTCCATAGCATCCCACAAGGCCAAGTTCAACGGCAGGTGTTCCAGGGTCTTATGCGCAATTCATAAAAGACTGGGGACATGGTTCTTGTAATCATGTGAAAGACTGGAGAACTGTTAATAAATACCTCTGCTGACAATGTCACTCTCTTTCCATGCCACTACTGTGTAATTTTGCTAACATTAGCCCTCTGCAGCTCAGTCAGTATTACCATCCATTTAGACATAGCCACAGGAAAATGGTTTAATTCGGGGGTTCTGATGATGGCTGATGACGGATGAGTGCTTTTGAATAGATATACAAGCCCATTGGCTTGTTAAAGTTAATGACCTCTCCACTGCTAACGTTGTGTTAGCTAACTCACCTCAATGGCTGTCTTTTTTTTTAACCTTTTGGAAGTCTGATTTGAGATTATGGATTTGGATTTTTGCAGCAACTCCACAGCTGGTATGGGAGAGTTGACGTTATGCACTAGATGTTCTGCTTTTTATTACTCTTCTTGCTCGACAACTGCATTTTTGCAGTGGGGAATATGCATTCCCTCTACCAAAATCAAAATTTAGCTAAAAGAAACCCCAACTACTCCAAAGAGTCGCTAGATTTCTGTCCGAAATCCACCTGTCCATCCACGGAGAAGTTAAGTTGATTTGCACCACACTAAACTGGGACCTCGAACTTCTGCTGTTACTGTGTGACCAGGGTTCAAACATCAGGCTGAAAATGCTCTGCTGTACTACGGGACAGTTATTCGAAGGTTTATAAAAAATACATAAAAATGACTATAATTTTAGGTGCTATTAGGTTATACCACACAGTGAATGCTAACCTTGTTTTCAAATCAAGAAAAATTATCATATTCTTTCCAAAGGAGTGCCCAAAAACACATCACATTTCCACATCAAAGGGTTCCAGAAGGACTATTTTGCCTAACTGTTTTGTCTCACATATTTTTAAGAAACAGACTCCTTATCAACACAGAGAGAGCCCCAAATGGCAGGCCAGCACTTTTAGGGCACGCAGAGTTCTCAAGGCCCGTTGTCTTCCGCAAAGTCTAGTCAAAAGGCTCCATGACAACCATTTTGGTTTCCTTCATGTTAATGTCAGCGTGATGCAGGGCCCAGGTATTTCCACAAAGTCCACTAAACAACCCCCGCCGAGCCTCCTCTCTTATCATCCCGTTTGTTGTTTCTCTCTGACACCCTCTCATCCCGCATTCAACCGAGCAAATTTTCCCTTTGATTCGGCGCGAAGCAGGATCGCGGGGAACGACACGCGTGGGGGTCCTCTCCTCTCTTTTATCCTCAGAGTGTTGAACACAGGGATTGGGGTACTCTTGACACCCCACTCGGGAGGATCTAAGAGGCGCCGGGCACTCCCGCCCCCGCTCGCGTTACTGAGCATGGTGTGTGGCAGCGGGTATCCTCCCAGTTCCCCAGTCTGGAGCCCCCCCCAGAAGAGATCACCTACGGCAGTCGCACTAAGCCTTGTGGTTGGGGCGACACACAGCTGATTGGCAGACAGGCTGACAATTCCATTCAGCCAACACCTGCCAGCTTTCAATCACTGGGGAAGGGTTGGGGGGCGTTGTCATTAGGCTATTGACGGAGCTGTCCGAGATGGCATGATACACGATGCTAACGCAGTCCCTGCTCCTGATCACTTCATCTTTAGCCAGCGCTTCCTCCCGTTGTATTTTCAGTACGCCCTCCGTGCTTGCTGCGTGTGGATAAAAGCATCACAGCGCCACCCCGCTGTATGTTGACAAGGTGCTGTCGCTTACCTTGTCATTTCGGTTTCCGTCCGCGGATATTCGGGTTTCATCAGTTTTTTCCTGCGTCGCGCTGCGAGGTAGGAGTGACACTCCCCACCCTTTTACCACCTCCCTGACGGGGAGGCACATGCTCCCACCTCCGTCACCGGCACTTTTAATACTCCTTCAATAATGCAACGCTTCGAAACAGAACACCTGTTGCTAAGATGTGCTGATCCAAATACCAAGGGGATTAATTAAAAGTCAATTACATTAATTTGGTGTCTGAAGGGTGATTGGGGCGAGATAAAGAATGTGAATATATCTGTGAAAGCAGATAGGCCAGCCTCTTGATTTCCGATGCAGTTTTATCAGGGGTCCATTAGAAGCCTGCTACTCGCCTGCTCTGTTTAGATGCCATTCTATGCAAATTTAATGAGCATTTTAGTTTCATCTTTTAATGTGCATATCTCTGTCTTATGCATAATTGAAAAAAATGCTAATAACAAAAATGTTTATTTCCATCTTATGTGTGACTTGCGGTTGGAGCACAAAGGGAATGAACTGTGCTAAGCAGTGTAACCTTCCAACACACAAAGCTGAAAGGGAGGAAGGCAGTTTGTTTGCCCTAGTAAATAGGGTCTTGTGCAGAGAATAGAGTTGGCTAAATGACAGAGCAGAGGGGCGGGGCATATGTAGAGGGGGAGGGGCATTGGTAGATGTCTTTGGAGGAGTTGTAACCACCCAGACACTGTTGATCTTGTGGTCTGGCTGGAAGGCAGAATTTAAGATATTCTTTGACTCCCACTGAAACAGCCACAATGGGACGCCTGACCTGTGCATACATGAGGAGAGGCAACATATTTGGCTAGTTGGTCCCACCCCGCCTTTCTGGGAGTGGGGCCTCGGCCAGCTCTACCCTCCACGGATTGGGGATTGGCGCTGGGCTCTGCCGCCGAGGCCGTTCTCTCTGTGCCTGTCCCTTTTTCCATCCCCTCTTTCTTCCTCTCTCCCCCAGTTCTCTCGTTTATCCTCTCTCGGTACTGTCTTTTCTCTCATTTTTCTCACCTCTCTTTATCCTCTATGTTCGTGCACACAGACCTGATTCGACTCCCCAAAGAGAACCTCCAGCCTCTTTATGATAAGAGCTCCCCATCCTCTCTTTTTGCACACTGGTAAATAAACACAGCCTCCCATACACACTAGCCATGATACTGAAGCTACGGACAGCACCAAGACATTTCCACTCATGGCCTACATGTGTTTTTTTGGTTTTGGTTCCTCCTGAATCTCCTCTGTACTCTGGGTTTGCTTAACTCAGTTCAGACACCTTGGATAAAAAGCTGTGATCCCTCCCCTATGCGCAAAGTCACAAACAGGCACTCCATGAAAACAGGACGTTTCAGACGTCGAGATGCTCCGTGGCTTGTTTACAACGCTGGCTCTTTCCCTCCCCCATACCCTCATCCCGTTTAGCATTAGACACGCACATATGCACGTATACACAACAGCCCTTATTGTGTTCCATTGGATATTGATGCATCATTCCATTTACAGTAGGAGGTAGGCTGTGGCGCCCTGTTTCCGTGGAAGCCGCTCTGTAGCCACGGTGACCAGGTTAATGGGCCAGGGCGGGCCAAGCCGATGACATGGGAGGGAAGGGGAAACACTTCCTCCCGGACGCACATCATTTTTATTATCGCCGCCCATCAGAGGTCCTTGAGAAACATGTACTTCCAGCCCAGGCAATCATTCATCTGGAGCCTCACACAAGAGAGAGGGATGGAGAGGGAGGGTGGGAGAGAGGGAGGGCGGAGGGGAGAAAGAGGGAGTGGAAAGGTAGTGAAAAAGGGAAGGAGAGTGCCACCAGAGTGTATCTCTGAATATAGACAGATAGCGTTCACCAGAAGAAAGAAGGTGATTAAAAAAGACAGGAAGAAAGCAGGGTAAAGACAGAAGAGAGGAAGAAATAGGGGCGAAGAAAAAGAAACAGTGAAGAAGGGTGTTAAAGACAGAGGAAGAAAAGGATATAGAGGGGGAGACAGGTAAAAAGGGAGAGACAGTGAAAGGGGGTAAAGAAGAAGGGGGAGGGAGCTGTGTTCAGTGATTGACAGTCAGACATAAAAGAAGAACTGATTAGTGAACCCGTTCTGCCCTATAAAAACCCAATAAAATGCAGATCCCTGTTTTCCTCGAGCGGGGCTTAATCCACTATGCTCCTTCAGGAATGGGAGATGCATCTTTCATTATCTGAGGGGTGGATACAACAGAGCAGGATCAAGGCCTTAGCCGGCAACACCTGCCAACACATTATGAAATGACTTAACAGTTTCAGAAAGATAAGCTTGATATTGAGCACCATCTAATTGACTCCACAACCACACCGGGAAGTGGAGCCTGAGCACTACATCAGCAGTCGGACTACTTCCGGTTGTTTTTCAATGTTAGCCCGCTAACTGACGGATCACGCTTCACAAAACCCACCCTGGGCCTCGTGGTGATCGACACGTTGAGGCTCGTGGCGAGGGCATGTTTGTGTGCTTTACAGCAGGCCGACGCGTCATGTCCGAGGTCAAGAGGACGGTTAATCCGATCCGGATAGCGGGGTCCTCCGTGTCACAGCGGAGAGACAGCTCACTGTCGCGAGGGCCTCGCGGCCCTGACAAACTCCCCTCCTCTATCTCTCCATCTCCCGCTGATTGTCTCATCATTCCGTCGGAGCGCCGCGCACACCTGACGGGCAGACAGGCTTCAGACTCCCGCGGGCCGGATAATCAACGTCCTGTCAGAACTGTCAATACCCGGCACAGACCGCCCACACCCCCGTCCAACACACACAGACACACAGAATAGACACCGATGACGGCGTGCGCACAAGCATACGCACAAAACGTTGTCGCCGTGCCCGCTGGACGCACACCCGCGCGCGGGCACACACCTGGCATAAATCACCAGAGGCCTGTCAAGCCATGCTCTTCGTTAAGTGGAATTAGTCTTTGAGCGGTTTCTGCCGAAGAACACCGCCGTTTTATTAATTGCGCCTAATCATGATAAATGCAACACCCGTCATCTCGTTGCCACCCGTCACAGCTCCAGGGTTCAGCCAGGACGAGGCGTGGCGAGGACGGAGTCATCCAATCCATCTGCCTTGGTGACCGGAACACTGTGACAGGGCTCATTGTCCAGCCTTAATCAAATCGGCCGGGTTGTTTATTTCACATGTTGAGTGTATTAGGGGACGGTGCTTCACTAATCTGGTAGATCTTCCTAAAATGATGTCGTTTTTGAGAAGTCTCTGCTGGAAAACTGGAATCAGAAACCCGGATTCCTCCAAATTACGATTGCAACTGGCTGCCTTTCAGTTGTACATCACCTCAGCATTACCTTATTCATAGTGCAGGCAGTTATTCTTGACTGTTTATGACAACATAGCGTGCAATAATGATGACTGAAAAGTGAACTGGTTCCATTGTGTCCCATCACCTTATCTGTTTGTTAATGAGATTGTACAATGTTTACCTCATTCATTTATCTCAATTTCCCTCTGTGCATAATTAGATCATCGCCATTGACTATTGAATACAAAGCACATTCACCGTAGAATAAAATTCGGCTTCCGGGCCAGTCGTCATCACACATGGAGGTGTTGAGCCGAACTCTCCTTTGTTCCAAGGTCACAGCGACGTTTGCTGATCATAATTGTGGCTGTTGTCACTGGAAACAGAGGGGGACCCTGGTATTTTGCCCTTCAGGGCCCTTAAGTCAGGTCATTTATAAGCAGGTGTCATTCACATTTCTTGACTTGCACCATGCCCGGCCCACATCCTTTCTCTTTCTTTCGCACTCTTTCCCTTTTCTCTTTTCTGGGTTTTGCTTTATAATTTGTCAACGCCCCCCCTCTCTGATCAGTCTTGCCTTCTTTCCTTCACCTCAAGGCTAGGTGTGATTGCATACCATAGCATCCCAAGTATGTATGTCATTAGTGTGTGTGTTTGTGCGTGTGCATTTGAGCGTGGGGGAGATGCTGGTCTTACACTGCCACTGCCACTGACCCTGAATCTGGTAAGGAAACAAAGTGACAAGTGTTGTAATGAGAATAAATGAAACAATAGAGCTTAATCGTCCTCTGTGGGCTGAGACTCCTCCCTTCCCGACACTGGGCTGAGACTCCTCCCTTCCCGAAACTGGTCTGAGTCTCCTCCCTTCCCAGCTCTGGTCGTGAAAAATTACACCTAATTAGAGGGCTCGTAAGAACAGAGAGGGAAATGTTGCAGGCTCTAAGTGGTGCAGTATATTGTTTCAATAATATATTTCTGAAAACGGGGAAACATTGTAATAATCATGCATGTTTCCGTGGAACCCGCAGAGCTTGTGACACGTGACAGGTGATTCTCCAGAACTCCTTATGATAATAAGGTTTTTCGTAACCGAAACCAGCCTCTCTCTCCCTGCTTCATTCAACCCATCTCTCTCTAGCTGTCTTTCTCCGCCTCTCTTTTTCTCTCCCTCTTTCCCTCTCTCTAGCTGACTCTCTTTCTCACTTCCTCTTCCTTTCCTTCTTTCTCTTGCTCTCATTATCCTTGCTCTTTCTCCCTCTCTCCATCTCCGTCATTGAGCCCTAAATAAGCATAAGAAGCCATCTCATCAACAAGCTAATTCGGGTACCAACACACAGGAATTGTGTCACATTTACTCCTTTACATGTAACATTTTAGTCATTTTTAGTCAACACTCTAATCCTGGGCAAAGTACATGCACTATATTTTTGATGAAGTATTTTTCTTATTTAAACATTTTCTCAGGATTACATGGGGGAGAGGGAGTGAGTGAACTATCTGGATGTTGGTGACCCCCCTCAGGGCAAAGTGTCCTTCAATGCCCTGGGACATGATATTTACACAACCAAAGTGAAGTGTGCCCCCTGCTGGCCCTCCAATAGCTCTTGAAAAAGCATCTGGCCTCCCATCCAGGGACCGACTCTGCTTAGCTTCAGGATGCCGATGCTGTTGGCTATATGAGCAGGTGACAGCTTTTTGTCACACACGAGTGACACCCCCTGCCTGTCTGTCCAGCCACTTGTCAGTCATGGCACGGTTGGTTGCACTCTGATTGACAGAGGTTTTTCTGCTCGCTGGACCCTACCCTGTTCAGCTCTGATTCTGTTAGGTGGAAAGGCTACCAACCACCATGGCCATTTGGAGCGAATGCTTGGAAAGACTTCATTTGAAATGGCTCCTCATTTTACGTGCCTGTACACGTGGAATTAAGAGGCTTTAAAACATTAAAATGAGAGAGATTAAGATATGTTGCGCGCTGGTGGGGACTTGACATCGCAGCTGAGCCCTCTGAAATCAGCAGTCGCCAACATAAAAGGACACTCAAGACAATGTAAACCAAGACAGAATGTTGTTGTTTGCTGATGCAATGTGTGAACAGACTCATTTGTGGACACCATTTTGTCCATCCAACACCCTCTCTCTCTCTTTCTCTCTGTCTGACCGTCCGTCCGGGTAATTAAAGCTTGAGCACGCGTCAGACTCCACTTCAGACTCGGAGTGTGCTGTGTTAATTAACCTCGCCTGTCCCCCCGTGCAAACGGGGCCCACATCCACCATTATGCTTCTAATATGCCAAATTAGAAACTGATTTTGAACGGCCCGTGCCCTGAAGAGCGCTATTGATCCCTCGCTCCTTCTCTCCTCTCTCTCTCTCTCTCTCTCTCTCTCTCTCCTTCCCTCCCTTCCTCTCTCTCCTCTGCCGCTTTCATGCTTCCCCACCGGCCGGCAGCTCCAGCATCGCTAAAGTGCTATTGCCTAAATTAGTTATCCGATTGGTCCCTTTGATTAATGACGGGGCCCCCTGCTTCATTACACATGACAACACGATCAGAATAATCAGACGGAGTCGCCGCCGAAACCGCGCTAGTGACCCCCAGACTCTCGACAATCCGTCTTTCACTCCTCCCTTCAGTCCTCCCCCAAGTTCATTTATAAAATTATTTAACCTATAGGGGCCATAATTTATAGAGTTTGACACTTTTTTCGATCGAGAGCTGTTGTCGAATGTCACAAATGGATAAGAAAACAAGGTAAACTAGATGTGCGAATCAATGGGCAGGACTCTGGGGAATATAAGCGGCATAATCAAGATGCAGGTTTTGACCTTGCATGTCTTATTATTTGTCAGCATACGCCAGGGAGAAGAAAAAGTAGGTGTTTTTCCGAACCGGACACGCCCACACGTACGGGCACATGCAGGAGTGCACGCGAACACTGGCGTGCGCGCACACACCCACACAGAAACTCGAATAATCTCACTACTACAGCATAATATTGTCCAATATACATCATTGACAGGCGGCTCTCAATTTGTTTGGCAGCATGGCACAACATCTCCTTCTGTTTACCACTTTGCCTAGCGCCCCCCACCCCTTTTTTCACTTTAATTATCTTTCCACACAGAAAACATGTTCTACTGCATTGTGGACAAAAGCTACATATTAACAACATCATATCACTAAGATTTGTCTGTGTGTTAGGAATAGCGATTGATTGTATTATACAAAACTACTAATTGTGGTTTCACCGTTACCAGGACGTTGTCAGGTCAATAATGAGATAAAAGTAATTCAATATTTGAGGATTATTGATCCGATTGGTAATTGATGCAAATGAAACTTTATGAACTGATCATTGTTTGGTGGTTGGTTTTAAATTGTTATCCATACGGTCCTTTTCATTTCTTGAACGTAATGTGAAAGTAGCTGTCCCCAGTGGAATTCACACCAAACAAACAGACAAAGCAGCTCCGACATTTGACTTCGATTATTAAAGGGTTAAAGGCTGTTTAGCATTTAATAAAACCAAATGGAAAGTATATTTTAACTTATGTGTTACTACTCATTGAATGTAAAGTTAGTGAGCATTTTCTAAAGATATTACATTAAAAAAATGTTTTACCTTGTTACTGCCTTAAGAAAACTCAGAGCCAGCCGGTATCTTACGCCGCAGACTCGGGGATGTATTTACTGTGGGGCAAAAAAGTATTTAGTCAGCCACCAATTGTGCAAGTTCTCCCACTTAAAAAGATGAGAGAGGCCTGTAATTTTCATCTTAGGTACACTTCAACTATGAGAGATAAAATGAGAAAATTAATACAGAGAATCACATTGTAGGATATTTTATGAATTTATTGGTCAATTCCTCGGTAAAATAAGTATTTGGTCACCTACAAACAAACAAGATTTCTGGCTCTCACAGACCTGTAACTTCTTTAAGATGCTCCTCTGGCCTCCACTCGTTACCTGGATTAATGGCACTTGTTTGAACTTGTTATCGGTATAAGACACCTGTCCACAACCTCAGTTACACTCCAAACTCCATTATGGCCAAGACCAAAGAGCTGTCAAACAACACCAGAAACAAAATTGTAGACCTGCACCAGGCTGGGAAGACTGAATCTGCAAAAGGTAAGCAGCTTGGTGTGAAGAAATCAACTGTGGGAGCAATTATAAGAAAATGGAAGACATACAACACCACTGATAATCTCCCTTGATCCGGGGCTCCACGCAAGATCTCACCCCGTGGGGTCAAAATGATCACAAGAACGGTGAGCAAAAAAAACAGAACCACACGGGGGGACCATTTGGGGACACCATACCTACTGTGAAGCATGGAGGTGGAAACATCATGCTTTGGGGTGTTTTTCTGCAAAGGGATCAGGACGACTGATCCGTGTAAAGGAAAGAATGAATGGGGCCATGTATCCTGAGATTTTGAGTGAAAACCTCCTTAAATCAGCAAGGGCATTGAAGATGAAACTTGGCTGGGTCTTTCAGCATGACAATGATCCCAAACACACCGCCCAGGCAACGAAGGAGTGGCTTCGTAAGAAGCATTTCAAGGTCCTGGAGTGGCCTAGCCAGTCACCAGATCTCAACCCCTTAGAAAATCTTTGGAGAGAGTTGAAAGTCCGTGTTGCCCAGCGACAGCCCCAAAACATCACTGCTCTAGAGGAGATCTGCATGGAGGAATGGGCCAAAATACCAGCAACAGTGTGTGAAAATCTTGTGAAGACTTACAGAAAACATTTGACCTCTGTCATTGCCAACAAAGTACATAACAAAGTATTGAGATTAACTTTTGTTATTGACCAAATACTTATTTTCCACCATAATTTACCAATAAAATCATAAAAAATCCTACAATGTGATTTTCTGGATATTTTTCTCATTTTGTCTCTCATAGTTGAAGTGTGCCTATGATGAAAATTACAGGCCTCTCTCATCTTTTTAAGTGGGAGAACATGCACAATTGGTGGCTGACTAAATACTTTTTTGCCCCACTGTATATGTACAACTTCAAATGAAGTGAAATTGTATGTCCTTAAAATTACAGTGTTCACTTCAATTAAAACCTTCAAGAAAATACTTTTTCTGTCACACATCAGCTTGCATGATTGCTGTCTAAGGCACCTGCTGAGCTTTTAAGATTAGAATAAAGAGACTTTTAACACATAGCTTAGTTATCACAGAAACATTTGTTATAGGTATAGTATATACGTTATAGGTATCAAAGGGACTACAGCTAAGTTACTAACCCCTTAATGTGTTGTTCCTTATATTAAAACTTTCATGCTATCTAGACTTTAAATGTAGGGAAATTATTTTCAAATGTGTGAAAAGGCCGCCATATCAGTACCAGCAAATAAGGGTTTTCAAACTAACATTCCACAGAGGAAATATTAGTTTTTCCCCCAATAATGTTTACTAAAATACTGGGCTATGTCCAAGTGGGTGGGGAATGGCCAACTTGGGCAGAAGTGTCAACATTACTTTCCACTGGTGATGCTGCTCATTCCTTCGCTAATAAATCGTTTTTATTTGTCATTTTATCTTCACTGGCCCATCCCCTATAAAAGCAATGTTTTAGAATATAATATTTTTTTTGTATTTTTATTTAGTTTTTTTAATAATTTAGTCTTCCAATAAATAAGGAATACTGGTTTGTCAGATGACTGCTTATGTTACATTGTGTGTAGTTTAAGTTCAAATGGTTATTTGCAATAACAAGTTATGGAAATGAAATGCTTGGTTTTCCTACTCCCGACAGTGCAGTAAAAGTTAAAAAAGTAACAGTAATTATACAATTAAAATAAGAAGATAACACAAACTATCAATAATAATAACTATACAACTGTACAACTGTAGTGCAATGTAAAAGTGACAGGTGTGCATGATATAATAGGCAGATGAGAATGATAAAAAGTGACATGTGTGCATGAGACTATGGATGGAAAGGAAGAGGGGTTCCTGAATTGAGCTTCATTAGTTTGAAGTGTTATTGTATACTGTTCGAATCTTGCGAAAAGGTGTTTTACTAATTCTGCTGAATAGATTGTGATATTGAATCCTCTCTGCTAGTAGTACTTCATGACAACTCTTTTTGTGTAGTGAGGTTATCCTAGATCAAGGTTTCACAAAAGAGGAAGAAAAAAACACCCAAAAAATGAGAGATTAACATGCAGTCAAAAAAGCACACGCACACACACACACACACACACACAGACATAGGTCTACACACTCTGTCCCAGATTGGAAGGAATCAAATAGGGCCCTGAAGGCCTGGATGGCGGAGACACGGTGTCTGCAACCTAAAGACTGGTTAATAAAGTAGAAAATGTTTAACCGATGTGAACGGACACAGAAGCCAGGTGCAGGGAGTCTTGGCATCTACTGAATGCCTTCCCTCGTTATTCCAATGCCTTCTCTCAAACATTAAAGATTATTTATAAACTTCTCAGCTTGAGAAATCATCTCAGGATGAGAAAATAAAGACAAAAAGTTGCAGCAGACAACTAACTTGTGATCTCGATTGTTTATTAAAGAGGTTGAAATGCAAGAAGGACCACCGCAGATGTCTGCCGATACTTCCTGTTGGTGAGGTACTAAAATAAATCCTGAAAAACAGAGCTCTGCCAGAAAAAAAATCTGGGGGGGTCTTTTTCACATGCCAAATGTGTCATGCAGTTCACAATACCAGCATGTTCTGAACTTCTGTATGTGATCTCCATAATATGTGAATCAATTTAGTGTGCAGGGTTGTTCCAATCCTATTGCATGGATGTCAGTGGAGGGGGTGTTGAGCAGGAGGGGGCGGGGCTAGTTGGCCATGCAGTACAGTGTCTGCGCCTCCAGGGCCTTGGGCACACATAGCAGCAGGAAATGAGCGCTGCCAGCAAAACAAAACCGAGACAAATCTGTGAGTAGTATCACAATATCCTGATTATCTATTCAATCATTTGTTAGCTATTTCCTGGGAAAAATAGAAATGTCACCACACAACCCTAAATCATTTGTTGGGCTAATAAATGCCAGCTCTCTTCTGCCCCTCGTCGATTGAGATGGGTTCAGATCCATGTGGGGTTTGCCAAAAATTGTCACGGTCAAGAGAACTCCGATTTATGGCTCTGTCCTAACACGTACAATTAAAAGGGAGATGCCGAGCAGGTCTGGAAAGAATGACCCGATTTTCATTTTCCTCACTCTTCCTCGTTCTCTGCTCAGTTAACGAACGACCTCTCTGGGTTCCTAATAAAGAGAAAGCCATAGTCGAGTTCCATCCGTCTGGTCCCTTCCTCTGTATAATTACCTCTATCTCAATATCCTATCTTTTCCAACCCCTTTATGTTGTACCCTCCCCTCACCCCGTGGCCTCTCTCCGGGTCTCAGATATTGTAGGCTGTGAGCTGATTCTCTTGACTGGGCCGGCGGCTCGTTTGAGGGGCTTGTTTTGGGTGAAGTGCTAACACCTGTCTGCTCACCTCCCGGCGGTAGACGCCTGTGCCCTCGCTGTCAGCCCTGTCTGCTTTGACTAATGATGTGATTGATGGACAAAAGAGTGAGCACGAGGACGCGCACGCGCTATCTCTTCCCGCGAAGCATACGGTCACTCACTCGGGCCGACAAAGGCATACGCGCGCGCGCACACACCCGCACACACCCGCACCCGAGCACACACAGCTCCTAGTATCTCCAGCCGGTGTCGTAGCATAGTAGCAGAGTATAGTGTAGTGTCAGCAAGCCACCATCGAGTGACGGCTGAAGCTGAAGGTGTATTTCCCCTGCATGGCTCATTACCCAGTAATGGCAAAGGGAGGGGAAGAAAAAAAAATGAAAAAATAAAAGAATAGAAGAAGAAACTGATTTTTCTCATGACACCAGACAGCAGGCAGGTTTATGGACTAACGGCCCATCACAACAAACCCATCATGGGGGGGGGGGGGGGGGTTGGAGGGGCGCACACTGTGGAGCGCCCACCTCACCACCCCCTCCCCCACCCACGCTCTGCCAGGCCAAGAGGGAGCTGCTCGGCTGGGAGCGAGACAGCCGAGAGGGAAGCGAGAGGCGAGGGGAGATTATGATTCCGAGTGGAACACAGGCGGAACCGTTGTCTCTCTGATTAGGCAGATTGGCTCGTTTGTTTTGGTCATGTGGTGCTCTGGGAGAGAGGAAAACGATCACCGTAATAAAATGCGAACAGAACTTTGCAACAGATGCGGCTGAATATCAGCCTCGCAGAGACGATTTGAATTCCTCCGGTGATGTGCACAATCGATCTCCTCTATTATCCCCGTGTAGATTCTTCCAAACCACACATCATATCGAATGAGGCTCTGCTCAACTGTTCTGGTGACTACATTAGAGGCTGGCACAACTCCTCTCTATGAAATACAGGGTATTTGGAGCAACATTCAACCTCTGAAACCGAAGTCAAACTCCAAATTCTCACAATTCAATGATTAATTTCTGATTATTATTATTTATTATTGTCATCCAATGGAATTGCAACTTCAGATTTTTAAGACCAAACCCTACATATAGGAAAGGCCTACACTATTTGGGGCCCAGCATCATCTTAAGCAAGTGTGCTATGCTAGTGTGCATTTCATTTTACAGTAGACTTGGCAAACGTTAAACATGTGTGTAAAAGGGGTGGAACACCAGTGCAAATCACTGACGGCGGTCATTAAATTTGACCCAATCAAATGCCTTGCTTGGGCAAATGCTTCCAAATGTGTTCACAAATCATAGCAAAAATCGCTAGCTATTTTCAACAACTTTGCCATGAGTATATGGCAAAGTTGTGAGTCATTATGAACACACAATAAGTCCCATTCAGCTTACATTCAAATCCAGCGAGTTGCTTGCAGAACAATGGCATATATCTCAGACTGTCAAAAAATTTCTGTTCCAAAACTGATGGACCGATGGTATGGACCGATGGCTACCGTCACTAAAGGCCATGACACACTGCAGAGAATGTAGACCTCATGACCAGTTGGGGCTTGTCTTACCTCCAATCGCAAATGCACCCCACACTTTGTTTTGATGACCACCCACGGCTAGCTTAACGTTTTGTGTTGTTGAATCATTCACTAGACGCCAGCTCGGAGACAATCAGAAAACAGGAGAAGATATCACTAGTACAAAAGAAAAGATTTCTTGCAGGTGCGCAAAACTGATTGTCTACAAAGCATTCTCTGCTGAGAAGTAATCAGAGTGAACACGACACTTGCTAATTGGGACAAGGTGCTAATCACTCTTGCAAACCGTGTGCCTATGTGCATGCGAGACTTTAGTTCTATAATTATATATAGATAATGGATGAAAACATTGAAGAAAATGTTAGTGCTGTTTTTGGGGGTAGGGTGCTCTTTTCACAAAATGTAGCCATTACATAATGAAACCATTACAGCTCCTTTGTTTAAACTCTGTACTCAATAAAACATAGATTTTGGTATGTCTACCTAGAGGCTATGGTCAGTTTGGTTTCCAGACCTCCATGGAAGTGTGACAACATTTGAAGAGATTTGGATGACAGGCAGGTAACCAGTCTCCAGAGAGGGATTTGAACTGGGACACAGCAATATCCAGACATAGGCAGTTCCTCTCATGGAGTAAGGTTAGTGCTAAGTGATAGCATCCTTTGATGGCTGCAGTTATGAAGCAGATATATCCAGGGCTGTGCTTGGCTTTTTGGTAAGCCACAATATTTAACTCTGTTATGTGACAGAGATATATTCATATTTATTTTTACTAATATTATTAAGTATATTAATAATATACAAAATAAGTATTTTAAGTCAATTATTCCAATCTGTAGTAATGTATTTGAAGCTCAAAAAGCCAGAGTAACAGTTTACAAAACAGGGAGTGGTAATTCGGTTCCCAATGTTAACCAAGAAGAGCCATCGTTTCTCAATGACCCATCCTTACATTTCTGGAAAAAAACTGTAGCTGGTCCCTCAACTCATTCGAGCTTCAGATGCCTTTTCTGGTTGCATTGAGGTCAATGTCATAATGCAGTGTTAATGACACAGAGAACACCACATGTTTACAGCTTGTGTCACTGACCCCCGGTTAGATCCTGTGAGTTTTACTGTAAAGAGTCTGCATGTCATCATCATGTCCTGATAAAATGGATCTGTGTAGTTTTGGTAGAGACTTTCTGTTGTTGTTGTTCTTCTTCTTTTTTACTCTACTGTCTGGCACGACTGAACAAGCCAGTTGAGGCTTTTATATATTAGCTGTCATTGTGCTTGGAGAATACAATGTCTGATATGAGTGATTTGCGAGCCAACATGAATGCAGTTGGGATGGGCGTGAACAAGATGCGTACAACACAAGTCGATTTGCACTTGGTTTCAACGTAGAATGCATCGTTTTGACTGCCCCAGGTGGAAAAAACATGCCATGTTCACTTACAAAACAAAGGCAGTGGCAGTTCTTTGTTAGCTATAATTTTTAAGAGAAATTATCCATTTGTTTTGTCCTTGACTGGTGTTGGTTACATGATTACATTAAAGGTAAAAAAGATCTGAGATAATTTGTCTGGATTCCAGACATAATCGTAAGCTGCATTTTCAATACAGGTATTTAGACTTTTGACTGTATATGAATACCATTGTACAGTTAGCTTCGGAAATATTTGGCTCTGTATGCCACCAATTTTCATAGATTTGGCTCTGTACGCCACCACAATGGATTTGAAATGAAACAACCAAGATGCAATTCAAGGACAGACTTTCAGCTTTAATTCAAGGGGGTTGAACAAAAATAACGTATTAAAACCTTTAGGAATTGCAACCATTTTCATACACAGTCCACTAATTTCAGGGGCTAAAATGTAATTGGGCAAATGAACACAATCATAAATAAAATGTTAACTTTTAATAATGTCAAGTATCCTTTGCAGGCAATGACTACTTGAAGTCTGGATGGTATGGACATCACCAAACACTAGGTTTTCTCCTTGCTTTGATGATGCTTTGCCAGGCCTTTACTGCAGCTGTCTTCAGTTGTTGTTTGTTCATGGGTCTTTTTGCCATAAGTTTTATCTTCAGCAAGTGAATTGCTTGCCTGATCGGGTTGAGACCAGGTGTTTGACTCGACTATTGCACAATATTCCACTTCTTTGCCTTAAAAATCTGGGTTGCTTACGCAGTATGTTTTGTGTCATTGTCCATCTGTAAAGTGAAATGCCGTCCAATCAACTTTGCTGAATTTGTTTGAATCTGAGCAGGCAATATATCTCCATACACCAGAAATCATCTGGCTGCTTCTGTTTTCTGTCACATCCTCAATAAACACTAGTGACCCAGTGCCATTGGAAGCCATGCGTGGCCATATATCATAACTTCTAACGTACTGTACAGATGATATGGAATGTTTCAGATCATGAGCCTTCTCCATACTTTTTTCTTCCCATCATTCTAGTACAGGTTGATCTTAGTTTCATCTAGCCAAAGAATACTGAACTGGCTTTTTGGCAAAGTCTAATGTGGCCTTCATACAGTAGAATTGGATAATGAAATAAATAACTTTTGGAGAGTTCTTCACTTGGCTAGATGAGGTTTTTACCATGGAAAGGACCCTACGATCATCCACCACTGTTGTCTGCCGTGGACATCAAGGCCTTTTTGTGTTGCAGAGCTCACCAGTGCGTTCTTTTTTTCTGAGAATATACCAAACTGTTGGCCACTCCTAACATCTCTCTGATGGATTATTTTTGGCAGTCTGAGGATAGCCTGTTTCACTTGCACTGAAAGCTTCTTTGACCTCATGTTGTGGGTTCACAGCAACAGCTTCCAAATGCAAATGCCACATCTTGAATCATCTCCAGACCTTTAACCTGTTTAATGGATGAAGAAAAAACTAAGGAGTAGATCACACATGTCCACGAAACAGTTTCTGTCCATGAAACGTACATTTTCCAGTTACTTTTGGTCTCTTGAAAAAGATGGGGCTACATAATTCCTAAAGCCTTCCTCCAGTTGGGATGTGAATAGCTTCAAATTAAACTGAGACTGCACTTTAAGTCTGTATTCATTATTTAACTGTAACATATATTTTGGTAAACAGACAAAATAACATAATTTGTGTCTGTGTCCAATTATTTCCAGACCTAATTGTATATAGATATTTACTGTGTGTGTATATGCATATACAGTGGGTATAAAAAGTCTACACACCCCTGTAAAATGCCATGTTTTTGTCATGTAAAAGAATGAGACAAATATAAATCATGTCAGAACTTTTTTCACTTTTAATTTGACCTATAATTTGAACAATTCAATTACAAAACAAATTGATATATTTGAAGGGGAAAAATGTAAAATAAAACCTTACAATAACCTGGTTGCATAAGTGTGCACACCCTCTTATTACTGGGGATATGGCTGTGTTCAGAATTAACCAACCAAATTGAATCTCATTACACACCTGCCATCATTTAAAGTTACTCTGATTAATCACATACAAAGTTCAGCTATTCTAGTAGGATTTTCCTGACATTTTCTTAGTTGCATATCAGAGCAAATATCAATGTCCGCAGAGAGCTTCCAAAGCATCAGATGGATCTCATTGTTGAAAGATATCAGTCAGGAGAAGGGTACAATAGAATTTCCAAAGCATTTAATATACCATGGAACACAGTGAAGACAGTCATCCTCAAGTGGAGGAAATATGGCACAACAGAGACATTACCAAGAAATGGACACCCCTTCAAATTGATGAAAAGACGAGAAGAAAACTGGTCAGGGAGGCTTCCAAGATGCCTATAGCAACATTAAAGGAGCTGCAGGAATTTCTGGCAAGTACTGGCTGTGTGCTACATGTGACAACAATCTCCCGTATTCCTCATATGAATGGGCTATGGGGAACAGTGGCAAGATGGAAGCCTTTTCTTACAAAGAAAAACATCCAAGACCGGCTGAAGTTTGCAAAAGCATGTGGGAAATTGTGTTGTGGTCTGATGAAACCAAGGTTGAACTTATTGGCCATAATTCCAAAAGGTATGTTTGGCGCAAAAACAACACTGTGCATCGCCTAAAGAATACTATAAACAGAGTGAAGCATGGTGGTGGCAGCATCATGCTTTGAGGCTGTTTTTCTTCAGCTGGAACTGGGGCTTCAGTCAGCGTGGAAGGAATTGAGGAAAGAGGGCTGTGCACAAGAAATGTCCCCACAATCTGACATATTTGGAGCTCATTTACAAAGAAGAGTGGGCAAATTTTATTATATCAGTATGTGCCATGCTATTAGACACCTACCCAAAAAGAATGAGTGCTGTAATAAAAAAAAAGTTGCTTCAACAAAGCATTAGTTTAAGGATGTGCACACTTACGCAACCAGGTTGTTGTTATTTTTATAATTTTTTGTAATTATTTATATTTTGAATTTTTTTTCCCCTCATAGATTTCAGTTTGTTTTTAAATTGTATTGTTCATTTTATGTTACATTAATTGTCTAAAAAGTTCTGACATGATTTATCTTTGTCTCATATTTTACAACACAAACACCTGGCATTTTAACAGGGGTGTGTAGACTTTTTATATGCACTGTATATATGTATAATGTATGTTTTCTGATGTATGTGAAAATACCATGTATGAGAATATACAATGTATGTGAAATGCTGAATACTTCTGTCCTCGGAAGATGATCCAATAAAAATAAAGTACATAGTGAATAAAGAAATTAAAATGAATAAACAATAAATAATAAAAATAATGCAGAGACAGACTTTATTAGACTCTCCATTAAATAATGTTGAGTCAACATTATTTACATATGGCTCAGCAGCTTAAGGCTTATCATCATCACAGCCCTCAGATTATACAAATCTTGGTTAGTGACCCGGTAGAGATATCTGACCATTCTCTTATTTGTATAGTTTAGACCCCTCCTTCTCTGTCAATACAAACCCACCCACGTTCTGTTTGATGAAGGTTTGAATTCTAATCAACCTGCCTACACATTGTTTGAAGTACAATGGACCAATGCAGCTAGAAGGTCAGCACTTTGTACTGCAAAAACCTTGACGGAACATATAGGTGGATTAGGCATTGTAGTGCTCATGGGAATTTCCTTTCCATTTGTCTCACTTGGAACATTGTTTGAGTCTTCATACTATATGGCTGGTGTTTGTGAGGAAGGGTATGACAGTGATGAGTGTGATGATGACATTACTGTAGATATGGCTTTCCTGTTTCCCATAACCTTGACAAAAGTATCAATCTCCTTCCTCGCCACTTCCTGAACGCTATTCCCTAAGACAAAAACATTTACTCTCTCACTCCGGATCAGTCACTGTCTTTTTACAGACGGGGATATCGCTGGTGGGGGGCGTTCAGTCCGAGTACACTGTATCGTGTCACCCGCTGTTAACGTTTCCTCCCGAAATCAAAACTCCAGAGTCCATTCAAGACTCGAGTGCGAGGGGACGCGCCACGGCCCTCTTCAGTTTCAGTAAGACGGATGTCCCTGATATGGCTGGATATGTTCACGTTCACTATCACGACTTGAAGCAGGAGCAGGCCAGATTGATGTGGCGGCCCTCGTTTTCCCCAGGGAATCAAAGAAGCATGCGTCTGAAGTGACGGATGATGGAGGAGGCCATCGGGGGAAGGGATGAGGATGTCTTAAGCCACGCCCACCATGACGACCAACCGCATTATCATTAAGGGATCCTGTACTGAGAACACGTCAGGAGGCAACGTTTTGATTAAGGAGGTGTCTCTCAAGAGTCTCTGGTGCCGGGCAAAAAAGGACATGTTTTTCATTTTAGCCGAAGATTTATGCTTTGAAAAATGTGGAAGTGGAAGTTGAATAATGGGATATTGGCATGCTTTGGTTTCTTAATAGCTGTAATTGCTCTTTTTACCAAAGGCCTGTTGCCATTTCCTTCTAATGCGATGAGGAATATGTCTGCTGTGTGTTAATTCATGATTTAATATAGAAATGTTACCCCCCCCCAAAAAAACTGCAGTGTACCGGCAAGTGTTGTCATTTATTCTGAGACACAAAAAGTTGTGAGGTACAGTGGAAGACATCCTTCATATCTGCAATTGTGATGCGCCAGCTATATACTCACTCTCAGAGTAGGTGAGTGACTTTTGGAGTAGCTGAGAGACTTTTAGGTGTCTGTTTGATAATGCAAAAAATAATATGGATGTGTTTTGTGTAGATGTGCTTGTGTATGTTTTTTTATGATTGTGTTTTTCTTCCATGTGCTTTTCATTGTGTTCTATCCCATGGGTCTCAGCATAAGCTGGTAGAAACATGTTTTTGGTTTTTGGTGTGTGTGTGTGGCAGAGGTATTGCGGAGATTACCAGTCCCAGCCTCTGTGCTCCAGCCAGCCCCCATGCGGCTCATCCCAGAGGAGCTAGCTGCTGAACCTGCTCCGGAGTGGCTGCCTCTGGCTGCCTCATCCACTGATCCGGCTCTGACAGACGGCTCCCCTTAGCCTTGCCATCCCCTGGTGCCTGGCCAGAGAGAGCGGCAACACTGGTCAGGCCCTCCACAGACTGTCTGTGTGAGTCCCACCTCGGGCCCTGCCGCCTCCCATCCAGCGCTGACCTCCTGTCAGCCCTATCCACCCCTTACGATCCCACCACCAGGAGCAGGACTGGAGGGAAAACCACCGCTGACGTGATGCAACTGTGGGCATGGACCTATCAAAACTCCCTCGGCATCGATGCACGACAGCAAGACAAAGTGTTGACGGCTATATCTGAGACCATGATAACCGTGCCTGGAACTCTGGAGAGTGGCCCGCAGCAACCTCTACGTAGAGTCCAGGCCGTCAGGGTCAAGGTTAAACTATTCAAGGACAACCCACTGCTCGGCCCAGGCTCCCAAGGTTGGGCCTGATGGCCGTGATGTGCCAAGGTGCTTCTTGTGAGTGAAATAAAGACATCAGTGTTGTTTCAATGTCAAGCAAAAACCGTGAGAAAACACAACGAAACAGGAAGCTGTTCTCTTTCCAAATATACTCACATGGTGATGTATTTTAGGAGGGAAAAGCAGCGAAAGAAGTAGAGCGAGGATTGCAAGGAGCTGGGAAGACAGATGGATGGGTGCTTTGCGTTTGAATATCATCCTCATCAGTACTCGACTTCAAACGCCTCCACCATGGGAATGGGTTCTCATTGGTAAGATAATGCAGTTCCATAGAGAGAAGGACGTCAGGGATTCGACGCCGTGCTTCAGTGTAGGCCCAGACCAAGCATCCAGTGATAAACATCTCCATTTACGATGCATTGAATAACTAAAATAATTATCTGAGACTTCAAACGATGTCCATGGCAGGCTATTTTTTGCCCGTATTTTTGAGTACCCATAAGCTTAATTATTTTGAAAATCGTATTTATATTCTGCCTCGGAATGATGGACTGCGAATGCTGTGTTTTAATATGCATACCCCTTGTCAACAAACTCCGATTGAGAGGCTACCAATTATTGCGACGGCAGTGGAGAGATGCTTATCTGGTGAAGGACTTAGTTCATCGTCGCTAGCGAGGAAGTGCTTTATTGATTGACCATCAGGTAGCTAATAACACGGGTTATCTACATGTAGCATGAGACAGCGTCTCCCCTCAATTCAGCGCAAGTATCAAGATTTACGCTGTCCTACAGCCCTAACATAGGCAAGGGAGGAAGGTTATATAGCACAGAGAGCTAATGAAGGTCATTCTATCGTAAAAGTATCTTCCTCATTAGAATGGGAGGATTCTGGCACAAATCTATATCACAGTTTCACGTAGGCATTCCCTCAATGTATTGATCATTGGGCAGTGGTCTTAAACACATATTTGATGCTGATGGAGATATACTACGGTATCTTGTCTAAGGCACCTTTATGTTAGGAATTAGTGAGTGACCATTGCACAGTGTGAAAATGCCAAACAAACAAGGTGTGTATGTAATTCATGTACCACTGTTTCACAGTGGAACAAATGTCAAGATTCTTAACGACAACAAAACTACGGATTATTAATACTCTGTTGATGCCTTCATTCCAATAATCCTTATCAACTTTAGGTTACAGCTTAATTTACAACATGCCACTCAGAGACTCATAGGTGTGTCCACGGCTGTGCAGTCATTGGGCATATATGTCACTTGAGAAGGTGTGAAACGTGCATAGAGTGAGCTGGTCTCCAAATAATCCCTGCTGTGATTGGAGAGTCCATTTTTGCCATGGAGCCCCAGTCTCCTGAGGAATTACCACAACCTCATACCTCCTCAAACCGCAACCACGCACGCACGCACGCACGCACGCACGCACGCACGCACGCACGCACGCACACACACACACACACACACACACACACACACACACACACACACACACACACACAAAAGCTGTCACGAATGCACACATGCAGTACGGAATGTAACACACTTAAAACTCTAACACACATTTTCTTTTATCTAATGTGCCTGGACCTGAAACCAGGTTGGAGGATTGTGTTACACACGTCCTTATTGAAAAGTCTAATGGAGAGGGTATTAGCAGTCCATTTCCTAGTTGGTCATTGTTTTTCAGGCAAAATAGTGTGGCAGAGGGCTGAAAGAAAGGATTACCAAACTGAAGTTCAAGGTTTCCTGGAATCCTCAGGGGAGGCAATGTGCTGAAGGCCTGAGATTACATTTCAGTCCAACCGTACCGTCAAACCTCTCCAGACAGAACAGGAAATTGTGTCGCTGTCACAGAAACGCATGAGAGAAATGTAAAATTCCCTCCCTGTAAAGGACGTCTCATATGCACCCTGGGGTCTCTCCCCGGGGACCCTCTGCTGGTGTCCATCTTGTGTCAAATACCACTTTTTAATACAGAATTGGTATTGAGGGTTTGCACCCCCCAAAACCCAATGAATCTTCTTTGGTTACTAAGCAATGCCGCTCAACTTGACATAGCATTGCGGCGCATACCAAAACAGAAGGTACTGGGAGGAATAACAAGAAGTGTGAGAGCAGATGTGGAATCCAACAGTAAGTAAATACACATGTAATTATTGTGTTTAAAGAGTTTGTACTGGACTCGAAAATTTGAAAGCCTCGTATGTCACATTTCAAACTCTATTTATGCTGTCAGTGACGTTTCTGGAAAAAAACGACGTAGATTAAACAAAAAAGTAACACTGAGTATTCCCTTAGATTTGAAACCACATATATAAAATGAACATCTAAAAATTAGACCTACGAATAGCCCGACATAAGTCACTACCGTGTTGAAATGTTACCTGTCAGTTCCTGCCACAAATCCTTATCATTTGTTTGACTAAGCCTTTTGGTAGCAGTGATGAAATCCGTTCCCCATTCTGTATCACTTGACTGAACCAAAGTTAGAAATGAAATGGTTTCTTTTCTTCATCACTGAGGACGACTTTTATAGCTTATAGTTATCACGGACGATAGATGTTTCTATTTAAAGGTGTGATTCGTCAGTGTTAACATTGTCCAGATTGCAGCCCATCACTGAAATGAAAACCGTTAGGAACAGAGAGCCTTGTCGGTCTATGATTCAAGGAGGGTCTGTAACAGAGCCCGGGGGGGGCACAAGGGTGTCAGAAACGTCCGGCACAAACACCCCCAGGTGTGGCCATACAGACTGGAGTTTTGACTGAGGTACTTCCAGGCTAGCCCCGGGAACGATTTATCAATGCAAAGTTAATAACATCCATTTGAATCTAACTAAAAATCAATATTTCATTACCAAATTGTTAGCGGGAATGAAGAAGGATCGCGGAAGTCGGCACGGGTGCGTTGGAAAGGAGGCGTCAGGAGGTTCGATGGGAAGACGGGATGATTCATGTGACCATCAGGCCAAGAGGGGGAGTAAGAGGGGGCCAAGGAGGGCCAAGGAGGACGGACGCTGGAAAAACTTGGAGAAGGCTCGCTCCCGGGTGACCTTGGTAAGGAGGGAAAAATATATATATAAGAAAATGAAAGCAACTGTCAAGTCCCCACAGGCCAGGATCAGCCCATAAATCACACGGGAGACCACGGGGAGGGAGGGGAACCAGAAGCAGAGGGTGTTAACCCCTCAAACTGAGCTTTCTTCACATCCACACAGACTGGTCACATATTCTTAGATCTGTCAAGCCAATACCCAAATGAGGATATTAACCCTTGAGCATTTACATATATCCATGCATACTGCTTATTTCCGACCATTCACCCTTATTGTAACGTGTTAGTGAAGGTATTGATATGTCTATAAATGAAGTGTACTAAAAAGGGTCTGATAGGATTTTTGCATGGCAGGCCGCTCAATGACCAGAGAAGATTAAGCCCTGTTAGCCTAATAGGTTTTTGCCCTTTATCCAGCAAGATCACTTCTAAGTGGCAATGATATTATTTGGCAGGAGCCTTAATGGAAGTTGCAAGTAATATCAGCCTTGAAGGTTATGGTCACAAAATGTGTAGAAAAAGATCTGACAATATCCTCTTTTTCTCTTCACAGCACATTAATGGCATTCGATCTGATGCGGAGGTATAATGGTGGGAAAAACAAATAAGTGGATGAACTGTGTTTAGTCATGTTTACTTCACACTATCCAACTACTGTAACTCTATTAAAAGAGCTGCATATTTAATAATTTAACAAGTATACATTTGAATGGAATACAACACATGGAATTTTCTTGATTAAATGAATGTTTTACTCTTTAAAGGCCCGCTCTGATGGAGCAGTTTTAAGAACACTGAACAAGCAGTGTTTTGTACTTGCATAACGCAACTCATTTTCTTATTAGTTGCACCACTTATATCAGCCAAAACAAAACAAACGTATTGCCCAAAAACACATCCGATTTCATACACACTCGTACACCTTTCTTCAGCTGGGCCTTTTTCACACCTTACACAGAAAGCATCCTCTTCCCCCTAGTTTACCAAAGTGCCTGTGGTCTGCTGTTAACACAGATGAAAACAAGCCTGCTTTAAATGAACCTTGCCATATTTGGATTCAATCTCAAAGTTAAACTCTAACTGTATACAAAACGTCACAGTATGGCATATTTACACAAATAAAACATGCTTATTCAATAAAAATCCATAGCTCTATAGAGAAACCAAGACAAAGACACACAATAGGTCAAACTTATTGATGTATTACCATTCTGGACACATTTAAATAACATAATGTTTTTTTAGGGATTCAATTTTTTTTTTAGGGGACCCTAAGTCTCCTCAACGTTCGTACGAAACAGGCTCAACAGGGACTTCACAACTTTTGAGTTCACAAACGACATCTACGTGAAATGTTATTCAGGTGGTCTGTTAGTCTAAAGTTAATGCCAAGCCATGTGTGGGAATAGTTAGTGGAGTATATTTCACCATTAGGAATTGGTTATAAAAGCGAATGTATTATGTGAAGTGAAACAGTTAGGACAGGCAAGTCCCGTCCAATTGTTTGTATCTTATAAATATAAAGATTGATGGTAAATATATGATACAAATGTCATAAATTACACAATGCACAATTCCATAAGTTACACAGACATACCGTGTCATTTTTCACTCACTGTATATGCCCATCATATTTCATTCACAAGACACATATTTAATCCAAAAACTGGGCACAAAAAGTGCAGACAGAATGTGCCAGATTCAACTCTGCAAAAGGGGGCTTTCTTTAATAAAAATATACCTATGTAAAAGTGAAAATACATATTATTATAAATATAAAAAACAATACTCTTCGATCAATCAATTAATCTAATTTATATAGCACTTTATACATTAGCAGTTGTCACAAAGTGGTTTTACACAACACCCGACACTCGAAGGAGCAAGCAACACAAGTATTGATGCACAGTGGCTTGGAAAAACTCCTTAAAAGGGGCCAGAACTTAGGAAGAAACCTAGCGAGGAACCATGCTCAGAGGGGTGACCAGTCCTCTTCTGGCTGTGCATGGTGAACATTCTGATGTTGCACCAATAAAATGCATGTGGGCTGTGTCCAGTGTCTTTAAAACATAATCCATGTCAGAAGCATAAGCAGATGGACAAGGTCAAGGATAATCCAGGAGGAGAAATGGTCGGCAGAGGGGCTGCTGGAATTGTCAATTAGTGATCAGCAACACAACCAGGAGGAATTTGGACCGGGGCAGCTTTGACATTTCATGCCTGGTACTCCTGAGCTGTTGTCCAAGACCTCACATCCTCTTAAGTCCTCATGTCCTTGAAGGAGACAAGTACAATGTTGAGAGCTTATTCCTTAGAATGATAACACCTGGGGGTAGCATAAAACCTGGGGGTAGCATAAAAACATTATATGTTGATACTGAATAGAATCACGTTTGAAATTCCTATGATAGACAGTAAACAGGCCATATTATTATTCTAAGTACATATGTTATAACAGTTCTTACTAAAATGCTAGGTCAGTCTATGAATGTGTGGTTCTGTTCTGTTTGCTTCGGTTTGTGAATATAGCTTGTTGTGTTGGGTTTTAGCTTTTTGTTCTTATATGCAGCCTGCCCTTGTCCTTATTGTTTTCACCTGTGTCTTGTTTGCTCGCTCATTGTGTCCCTGTTTATGATCCTCCTGCCCCAGTGTTTCTTGTTTGTCATCGTCGTTACTGTTATTCACTGTTCTCTGGTTCCTTGACTTTTTGAGCCTTTTTGTTTTTCACTACGTGACTCTATTAAATTCCCTTTTTGCTTTTGAGAGCGCTGTGTCTGTGTCCTCATACCTCCTGATCATGACAATGAGTTCTATACATACCATTTTTTACACTAATTCATACCATTAAGTATGACTTTTGAGTTGTATGAGGCAATTGTCATCATCATCTTCATCTGCTTATCCACTATCGGGTCGCAGGGGCAGCAGCTCCAGCAGGGGACCCCAAGCTTCCCTTTCCCAAGCTACATTTGCCAGCTCTGACTAGGGGATCCCGAGGCGTTCCCAGGCCAGAGTCGAAATGTAATGTCTCCACCTAGTCCTGGGCCTACCCCGAGGTCTCCTCCCAGCTGGACGTGCCTGGAACACCTCCCTAGGGAGGCGTCCTGGGGGCATCCTTACCAGATGCCGGATCCACCTCAACTGGCTCCTTTCAATGCAAAGGAGCAGAGGCTCTACTCAGAGTTCCTCACAGATGACTGAGCTTCTCAATCTCTAAAATGAGATGTCAGCCACCCTTCTGAGAAGACTCATTTCAGCCGCTTGTACTCACAATCTAGTTTTTTCAGTCATGACCCAGCCTTCATGACCATCGGTGAGGGTAAGAACGAAAATTGACCGGTATATCGAGTGCTTTGCCTTCCGGCTCAGCTCTCTTTTCGTCACAACGGTGCGGTAAAACGAATGCAAAACCGCCCCCGCTGCTTCGATTCTCTGGCCAATCTCCAGCTCCCTATTTCCCCCTCACACACGAACAAGACCCAGAGATACTTGAACTCCTTTACTTGGGATAACGCCTCATTCCCTACCTGGAGGAGGCATTCCATCAATTTCCTGCTGAGAACCATGGCCTCATTTTCAAGTTGTATTGCTCCCAATTATCTGCATAGTCATTATTGAACTGTTTAAGTCTGAGAACCACTTCAACTGTATATAATGTGAATATACTATGAGCCTTCATTACGGATGAGTGTGGGGTTTCAAAGTGGATATCTGTAATAAACCTGATTTGGATACATCTGACATAACTTACTGGACAGATCTATCAAACCTTATGGAAAACATAAAACATATTTGCAACTTAAACCAGGTGAAAGGTGGTTGCTCCTGTGTGTGAGCCATATTGTCATGTCCTGGCTATGCCCCTAGCCATCTTTGCGCTGGCTGGGGCCATAGTCAGGACATGGCCAAAAGAGGTGACTCTAGCCACCTCTATGTGTTTTGGTCTCCCCAATTGGAGGCAGGTGTTCGTTATTGCCTCCAATTGGGGAACCTATTTATGTTGAATGTTTGACCACAGTAAGGTGGTTCATTTTGGTTGTCAGCTGTAGGCTACAGTACCCCGTCAACGTGTCCGCTTTAAGTTTGTTTCTTTTGTTACCTTGTTTACATTAAAACATGGATTATTCAAACAGCCGTTCTGCCTCTGCCTATCTGTCCTCATACACCGGACCGTATGACACATATGCCCTGTTGGAAGCCTTAATGTAAAATCCTCCCAGAACAAGTGATGTAGTTAGCTTGTAGAGTTGTAGCTGTGGGAAATAGGGGGGCCCCCTGTTGATCCTCAGCACCTTCAGACGAAATTCTGAAATTCATTATCACAGTCTGACTGCCACACATTCGTGCGGGAAGTTTGTCTGTTCGAGACATGGGTCACTACAGCTGATGGGCGCTCATCATCTGTCGGTCGTCACTGTGATGTGAATCAATATTGTGGATGGGCACACTTCATCCGTCAATTCCAGATCTATTGCATACCGACCCACTGCCATGCGTGGAGTAATGTGAAGGATTCTTTTCAAGCAATTTTGAATTCCTGTTAATTCCTGTTAACTCCAGTAACCAAAAACCACTTGTTCCAGAGTCAGCCGTTGTTGATCGCTAACTAATATTGGTTGAAACCTGATCCTATATATGGACACTCTGTAAGGATTTAAGACAAAATAAATTATGTTTAAGTTTCCAGTGGGTTATTGAATAAAATACAGTATGTTCCTGCAATAAAAATGTTTGTATTGAATTTTATTTTACTCGCAAACATGCGCAAACCTAGCCAGATGCTAAAGCCACCTACAAGCAGATGTGAGTGTTGTGGTTAATGTTTACTGTGCTGGTTACTATACTGTGGACCATAGACCTACAGTAGCTGTATGTGTGTTCTTGAATATAGAAATTAAGTTCAAGCTCGACATAAGGGGTTCTCAAACAATCCTCTCTCCGGGACCGGTAGCCATTACATGTTTTCTTTTTCTTTTCTAGAGCTAGCATACCTGTTTCATTTGAGAAGAAATGATCACTCTCTTGTTTAGGTCAATTACAGTAGATGCAATTCCATGCAATTTTCAAGGTAAATCATAAAAACAATCCTGGTACCACCGTTGGAAAATTAGATTCTAATAATATCTGGATGACAATCAATCAGCTAATTTGAGTACATATGGGCATGAGAAAGGAACATGTGAAGGCTTACTGGCTAAATGTAATGCAATTTGGTTCACACGTTCTTTAAACTCAGTGCCAACCATCTCAAGATGAATAATTCTCACAATATCTTTGGCCTGAGGTTGGTGACAGATTGTTTTGAGATGTCCGTTTTTATTTGCTGCCTCTCCATCCTCTCTGTCAGCTGGAGGCGGAAGTCAGATTTGCGTTTAGTGAATGCTCCAGATTGTAAGAGCATCAGGTGACAATTAAGGCATAACAATGAAAATTGTCTGCTGTCGCATTTAGTTATCATTCTTTCTCTTCCCATAACCAATACAAAGACAGTGAATTTGAAGCGCCTAGCTAGAATCACTCCAAAGGTATATCAGTTAAAGTACTTAACATAATTTATCTTTGCCTCCAACCCCTCTGCATTCACCTGTGATGTGTATTTATAGGTGAGTGTTATCTTTAAAAGAGGATTTTCTTGCCCATTAAAGGAATTTCTTGCCCATAAAAAAAAATACTTTGACTTCCTTCACCCCATTTAGGATTTCTCATTTCAAACAATGCAAAAATGGCAAGTGTGCATTAAATAATTCATCGGATGCTAACATTAAACAACTGTTAACACACTCAAATAATTAGTTATGCTTGCTTGACATGTTTGCATCTTTAATAATTAATGCATTTGTCTTAATTACCAAAAACAGGATTTTTGCCTTGTTATTCCCTTTTCCCAAAAAAATAAAAACATAAAAATGGAAAAAGCAATTATCCTATAAATATTAATTAGATACCCTTATTAAGAAACCCGACAAAGGGGCATGAAAAGTCTTAACTGTCTTTCCCTTGGAAATGAGTTATAAATCTATTTTTTCCTCTCTGCCTGGCGAGGTATCTATGTGGCAAGACGTCTTCATCGTAATTTCTGAATAAGATATAGTCACTATTTAATATAATCCTAAACATGATCACATGTAGAGAAACGTTTATACTGTCAATGGGTTCCAATGATTAATGTAATAATTATGATAATGTTATTAAGCAGAATTATAAATGCAATCACATTAATCATGGATGGTCCCCTTTATGCCTTTGAGAATGTATTCGCTCTTAACTTGGACTCGCAAAAAAAACAAAGAAAGAACTTAACAATTAGCCATCCAAGGAAAAATGCATATGGCTTCTTGTGCGTCTGGCCATACACTATTCTTGATAGGTGTATTGATGGCTCTTACTTTTTTGAAGAGGGAGATTTATTACTTGATGTTAAATGTTAAACAAGTATTCACTTTTTCTCAATAAACTACTGTACATAACCTACAACTATGTGCAGTCTCAGGCTGCTGTTTTTAGATACATGTACAGTGGGGAGAACAAGTATTTGATACACCGCTGATTTTGCAGGTTTTCCTACTTACAAAGCATGTAGAGGTTTATAATTTTTATCATATGTGCACTTTAACTGTGAGAGACAGAATCTAAAACAAAAATCCAGTAAATCACATGGTATGATTTTTAAATAATTCATTTGCATTTTATTGCATGACATAAGTATCACCTACAAATCAGTAATAATTCCGGCTCTCACAGACCTGTTAGTTTTTCTTTAAGAAGCCCTCCTGTTCTCCACTCATTACCTGTATTAACTGCAACTGTTTGAACTCGTTACCTGTATAAAAGACACCTGTCAACATACTCAAACAAACAGACTCCAACCTCTCCACAATGGCCAAGACCAGAGAGCTGTTTAAGGACATCAGGGATAACATTGTAGACCTGCACAAGACTGGGATGGGCTACATGACAATAGGCAAGCAGCTTGGTGAAAAGGTAACAGTTGGCGCAATTATTAGAAAATGGAAGAAGTTCAAGATGACGGTCAATCTCCCTTGGTCTGGGGCTCCATGCAAGATCTCCCCTCGTGGGGCATTAATGATCATGAGGAACGTGAGGGATCAGCCCAGAACTACACGACAGGACCTGGTCAATGACCTGAAGAGAGCTGGGACCACAGTCTAAAAAAAACTCATTATTAACACATTACGCCGTAATGGATTAAAATCCTGCAGCGCATGCATGGTCCCCCTACTCAAGCCATTGCATGTCCAGGCCCGTCTGATGTTTGCCAATGACCATCTAGATGATCCAGAGAAGGAATGGGAGATGGTCATGTGGTCTGTTGAAACAAAATTAGAGCTTTTTGGTCTTAACTCCAGTCACTGTGTTTGGAGGAAGAAGAAGGATGAGTACAACCCCAAGAACACCATCCCAACCATGAAGCATGGAGGTGGAAACATCATTCTTTGGGGATGCTTTTCTGCAAAGGGGACAGGACGACTGCACCGTATTGAGGGGAAGATGGATGGCGCCATGTATCGAGATCTTGGCCAACAACCTCCTTTCCTCAGTAAGAGCATTGAAGATGGGTCCTGGCTGGGTCTTCCAGCATGACAACGACCCGAAACACACAGACAGGGCAACTAAGGATTAAGAAGCATCTCAAGATCCTGGAGTTGCCTAGCCAGTCTCCAGACCTGGACCCAATAGAAAAACTTTGTAGGGAGCTGAAAGTCCGTATTGCCCAGCGACAGCCCCAAAACCTGAAGGAGGTCTGTATGGAGGAGTGGGGCAAAATCCCTGCTGCAGTGTGTACAAACCTGGTCAAGATCTACAGGAAACTTATGATTTCTGTAATTGCAAACAAGGGTTAAGTTCTGCTTTTCTGATGTATCAAATACTTATGCCATGCACTAAAATGCTAATTAATTCTTTCAAAATCATAGAAGGGGATTTTCTAGATTTTTGTTTTAGATTCCGTCTCTCACAGTTGAAGTGCATCTACGATAAAAATTACAGACCTCTACATGCTTTGTAAGTAGGAAAACCTGCAAAATCAGCAGTGTATCAAATACTTGTTCTCCCCACTGTAAAAGGGTCTTTTGACATTTTGAGAAAGTCAGTATACAATATTTTTCACTTTAAAGGACAATCATTTGTGTGGATGGGATGAGCCAATGTCATGTTTGAGTTTTCATGGGTCGCATCCTTTGATGGCTAACCTGAGATGACATGGGAACACTCACCCACTCACCAACGTCCAAAACGCAGTTGTCAATGAGGGGGAACTGGGTGACTTTGGGAGGACTTTGACGATCAGAGGGGAAGTTTATTTTCCATTTTTTTCCAGCTGGATGATTAAAAGGCACATGAGTGACACTGCTCGACAACCTAAATCAGCCCTCTGCATTAATATTTCACACTGATGGCAGCTGTGTATCAAAACAACGCAGAATTTAGAACTGGAGAAAAAGAGCAGGGAGGATGGGAAAGAGGTTCTTAGCAATCTGGATGTGTTTTCCTATTGAACGCATTGACAGATTGGGCTATGTCTGCCCAAAAAACAAATTCATTAGCACACATTTTACTTCTTTAATTTATGGTACAATACATGAAACATTATAATTTGAAACATGTCCATCAATAAGATTGAAATAACTAAAATAAAAAAGATTAGAACAGGAGAAACAATTATTCAGGTTTCAAATGAGTCAATCTTAAGGTCAGGAATTAACTTCATTGGTCTTATCGGCACATTGTGTTGGATAATGGCCATGAAACACGCGAGCTATCAGTGACACTCTCAATTGGAAATGTCCATATTAGGCAATATGCAAATGCTGTTGATGGGGTGTAAATTCAGAAAGGTGACAGCAAAACATCACAAGCCGATGATTAAAATGTGAATGCAAAACCAGCATGTTGGCTGGGCAGAGATTGCAGCGAAGGCCTATAGTGAGAGATAACCATCGACTGAACCACGCACAGTCGATGAGCAAACAAGCACATCCCTCCTGTTTTAGGACCATTCAATGGCAACCTCACCGAGTGATGTCGATAGCTGTCAGTCTTTAACATTAGTATCTGCTCACGACAGCAAATTCGAAATCCAACAAGCAGTAAAGGCATTGACCTTTCCTTTTCTGACTGTCCTCCTGTGTCGTACTCATATCATTATCAAGACCTCACAGTCCAGAGTGAGTTCACGCTGAAAAGGTTACGCGCAGTTTGCGGTTCGTGAAGGGCCAAATAAATAAATAAACAAAAAAACAGGAATATATAAATAAATAATGAATGGCATTTACAGAGAGAATGTGTGTTGGGTTGGAAAATGTCACAAAAGCAGATTTATAGTCTGTTTTCTGAGTATATTATTTGAGCTTGACAGTCTTAATCATTCACGCTTCCTCCATCTCCCTTTTCCTGCCCGTCATGGATTATTGAAATCTGAAAAAAAGAAGGGAGAGAAGGGCCCCCCGAGCAGTATCAAAATGTCAGGTTTGTACTTACAGCCCTGTGCTGCTAGACAGGGTCAAGGGCTTCAATTATTTGTATACATACACTCAGGCGCTACATGAAAGGTTATGTCATCCCCTGGCTATTTACACCCACTTTTGAATGGGACTGATACTGAGCTCAATAGCCAGTGTCACTGATATGGAACTGATATAGCATTTGGAGGCAGAGTGGGAAAGATGAGGGGGTCGGAAAAGACTGCCTGACTGGGACATGGGAGGTGGCGGGGCGGGGCTTACGTCAGGGGGGCATGAACGAGCAAGATTATTAAACACACTGTGGTTTAGCGCTGGGATGAACGTGTCCAAGACTTTGGTTGTAGACGAAAGACGTCCTGAAGGCATTCGGAGTAAGTCCGGATGAATGAAACTACAATCAAAGGACCAATCGTGTACCTCGGAGTGCTATTGGTCTTGTGACCTGATCTGTTCTATCTCAGAATTCGCTAGATAATTAAGAATCACTCTTTACACAAAGCCAGATCTAGGCTCAAATGGGAAACCTGAGACAAGCAATAAATCATTGGCAGATAATCATGATGATCTATTGGCTTTAAGGCTGACCTGAGTTTGGAATGATTGCATAGGAAGGGATGACATTAATGGCAGGCATACACTCTGATCTAGCTGTGGAAGTTTGACCTGTACTTTCACCTCGGCCCGCAAATAGTAAGTGTAAAAAAAGCCATCGAGAGTGATACGAAATTTACCAAATGTCATTAATTGACACCTTTTTTCTCAGAGCTGACACAAGAGAGACAGAAAGGTCACAGCTCTGGGGTGAGATATAACGTGTATGACCGCCCCCAACGCACACACACACTTGCACACATTGTGAATTATGGCTGTCGTTAACGGGAGGGAATGGATGGTGGAGCCGACTGAAAGCCTTTATCGATCCACTTCCTACACGGGAAAATCAGAGGCCTAAATATGGTGGCCTCCAACAGGGTCTCCCAGGCTTCCATGCAGGGGGGTGAGGCACTAAATTCCTCAACTGAGGTCCCGCTTTACTCTTTGCTAAATTATTTCCCCAATGAAATAGTGTACACAACTAAAGCCCAAATGGAGGCAGTCTTTACAGGACGGATTTAGGTTTTCTGTCAGAATAAATTCAAACAGAAAAAACATCAGGCATCATTTAGGTTGGCACAGATTCTTGTGATGTGAACATGAAATATTCATAGCAACATTGCAGCCAGGAAGAAAAACTCTATAGTATCACCTTGCATGCTCTTCAGTCTCTGACAGGACCAGGGAAGAGGCGGTTAATTTTTTGACTGAATATTATGCTACATAACCACTTGGCATTTAAGTTGAAAAATGGCTTTCTGCTTGGCCCGTCAGCTGGGCTGTTTTCATCATCAGTGAGCATGGAGTAAGCAACCAGAGGGGGGAAACTGCACTATTTTCTTTATTTCCACATTAGGTGTTGCCTGTCTCACATTCAGGTGGCGTAGAGCAACGTCTCCTCTATATGCAGAGGGTGAAGTGCATCTCCCCAGCGTGTTTCCATGAGAAAAATCCTGTCCGGAGGGGAGGAAATGGATTCTGGAATCTTTATCTGGAAGTGAGTGGTTGAAATGTGACAATAATCAGCTGTCCAGAACACCCATGAACTGTATTTCCAGAAATATAGGAAATAATGACAATTTCATCGGTAACATAACATAGTAGTATTATTGCTATCAGCTATGCGAGGTGGGCTGATCACAACCACAACAGCTGCATGTCCTTTAAAGCCTCGGGAACTAAAAATGAGACCAAATGCTGGGATAACACTGAAAACAGAAACTTGCTTTATCTTGTTCAAAATCATGGCAAAATGATTAAGGGAATGGTTGGACTGTCAACTCTCCAAGACCTTAGCTGCTCCAGCATGGCTGCAGATTGTATCCTGTACCATGTGCCCATCACTAAAGAGTTCACGATGTGGAGAAATAAGTCTTTACAGGCGTAGATTAGACATAGAGACTGGAAGTTGCCAGTGGAGTCACTCTTTTTTTAACGCTTGCCAAATGGAGGGAAACCAATCTAAACAACAGTGTATGTTAAACCCCTTAATCGCATTTGAGCAAAAGAAAGAAAATGTTTGACAGGGGGAAATGTGGAATCACTTCCTGTACAGTAACACATAGCTTTCATGTAGTTTCCAACCTTATTAGAGGAACCTTTTTGAAGGGGTTAATTCGTGTTCAGTCTAGCTGGGCTGAAGTAGTTTTAACACAAGTAGTACTAAATATGTGGCTACCTTTTTGCTCAGTGGACTACCTATAGGTTTCATTACCCTTGTTGGTGAGGTGCTTTGACCGTTGATTGAGCATGTTGACTTGGATTGCAGTGTTCCCTTAAACGCAACGGATTCCCTATATAGTTCGCGACACACAGCGCAGATAAAGAGATCATACGGAATGCACTGAACCCTGTCCTTATGGATTATCTTCAATAAGAAAAATAGCAACGGTGGTGCTCTCAGGGCATCAGGTTCACAACGCTACAGAAAGGGTAATATGGCTGATCAGGACGATCGGTCTCCGGCAAATAACTCACTACAAGATTAGAAGGGTAATTCCTGGTCCAGAACAGAGGCTAGAAGTGCTAATCAATGGAAGTGCCTTCATGACGAGGGGAGATTTTGGCTGGTTGACCACTAATGTGGGGGGGTGTTAAAGAGGAAGGGCAGACGGGGAGCCTGGTTTCAGCGCTTGACAGTTTGAACTCTTTTCAAACGTAATGTGTGATTAATGAGGGGTTTTTATGGTGCAAAGGAGCGGGGGCCGTGAGTCATGGGGCTGAGACTATTGACATCTCCATTATTTACTGACTGATCGGAGCAGCCTTAGGGCCCCTGATTAGAAAACAATAAATGCTGTTATTGGTGATCTGGGCCTAACCAGGACACTGCAAATGCATGTCCGAGCTTTTCTAATTACGGTGGTCACTGCACACTGGACAGTGATAAACCAAAAGCAATGCTCAATTCCCGGTAGGGAAGGGGTGTTTCTGTGGACTATTCATGTGTTGCGGGAAGGGAGGAGGTGCACGTTTCAATAGATACCATACGGTGAAGAACACTTAAGCACACCCTTTTTGGATGTGGAGCTACAAACTGAACATCCAACAAACTAGATAAGATCCTCTGGCCTCTCATCTGTGATTCACCTGACTCTGCACCGTTCGATTCGTTCGGGGAAGTGAAATGTGCGTTCCATCTTGAAAAGGCACCACAGGAGAACCATCGTATTAGTAATGAACAGCCATTTATGGATGCTTTAGCCTGTGTCCTCAAGCCATCAAATGCTACGTAAAAACATTCAACATGGGAAGTCATCTTAAAGGCTTCTCATGAAGAGTAAACGGTGGCTAATTCTTACATTCACTCTCTGACATTTGAAGATACTGAAAGAGCCCTGGTAGTTTAATGAGAATCAACCCTCATATATTAAAGTCTAAATTTAAACATTATGATGCCTGCCTTCCCCCTGATTAAAATGAAAAGCTCTTCAGCACACAAGAGGCAATTTCTTCCACATCACCCTTAAATGAGTTTAAGTATTTACAAACTTATTTTTTTTGTTAATATCTGTTTATTTAAATGACAGTCAAAAACAATGAATCATCTCGCAGACAATAACAGGCTTCCTTTTATTCTTCGTTGTATAACAGACATCTCATGGATTTTTGGTGTCCTTTTTCGTAATATGGTTTCTTTTAATCTAAGGGTATAATTAAAATCCACTTATTCCTCCAACTGGATGATTTGGTCTTCCATGTATATAAATAATATAATTCATTTTTTTTTTATGTGTGTGTATGTGTGTGTCTGTGTGTGTGTGTGTGTGTGTGTGTGTGTGTGTGTGTGTGTGTGCGTGCGTGTGTGTCCAAGCATTAAGGTGTTTTGTGCGTCCATGTGTGCCAATGGATAACCCTGTTATGACAGCGAGGTAGCACCTTAGATCATGTATTCATAACAATAAAAAGAATAAGACTTAGCATAGTCTTTATAGACACCTAAAGCGCTTTAGACAGTAAATTCACTTCATCCACCGCCAATGTGTACCATCCATCTGGGTGATGGACGGCAACCTAGTGAGTAGCGGTGTGAATGATAGGAGTGATTGGGTAGACATGATGGAAATGTAGCTATGACACCAGGTTAACACCACTACCCTCACTGGGCTATTAATGATCATGGAGTAAGAACAGCTGTTTGACAATCCATCTAAAAGACAGCACTATATGCAAGACAATGTCCCCATCACTACCCTGGGGCTTGGTCTTTTGACCAGAGGGAAGAATGCCCCCTACTGACCTTCCCAAAACACTTCCAGCAGCATTCGATCTCCATTCAGCAACCAAGCTGGACAGACCCAGCAGAGGCAGACCAGCAAGACCGGCAGACAGCTTTGCTGTTGTTCAGGAGAGCCTTTTAAAGACAGTCTGGGTCTTTGGTTTTTGTGCTGGAAGTGTATTGTGTTGTTTATACATTCATAATCTATAAGTAGAATCACTTAAATATCTCAGGTTGCCATGAAACTCCAAGTTTGAAAGTGAGTGGTTTTCATGACATGGGTCACAAATCTCCATATATATCATATAGCAGACCATTTTTAGGGACTTTGTTTGGCTCCCTGAAAATTGTGGAGCCGTTTTTATAACCTGTGGCCAGGAATTACAGATTGTGTCTTTTAGGGCAACTGAAGAGAGACTTCTCTTGGTGTATTAATGTGAGGCCTGTGCCTTGAAAATAACATTTCCCCACCTGATCTGAATTTGTGCATTACATCCTTGACGTCCGCATATGTTACTTAACTGACATGTGCCAGTTAGCTCGCCATCTTCAATACTGGAAAAACTAAATCCAATTCATCAGCTACATTGTCACCAGGGTGAAAGTTTTATGTCCCCTGCATGATTGAATTTTTATTTTTTATATTAATCAGAAGAATGTATGTAATTTGTTGTTTTTTATGTAACTGTAAATGTAATTTGTTGTTAAAGTCCAGTTTAGCTCATTTGGTAATGAATGGTCCTGACAATGCCAGTTTTTGGGGTTGAAAAATTATGAAAATGTGGTGGAAAACAATATGAAAATATATACACTCGCTACTGTAAGTTGCACAGGATAAAAATGTCAGCTAAATAACATACCTTTAATAGTAATTGGTCCATAGTTTTTGTGCTACTTGAATATATTATTTTTGCGAAAAAACTAAACACTAACCTTGTATCAATAAAAAATAATGGATATGTTGGCTTTACATGATGAGGTCAGAAACAATAGATTATCAGTTGGCTTTACATGATAATCTTAGAAACAATAGATAATTGATATTCCTCTTTACATGATAATGATAGAAGCAAGATATAAAGGATGTGATGGCTTAAAATTATAATGTTAGAAAACAGTGACATTAGTGACCAATAGTGTATTTTGCAAAGTTCCTACATTAACTTATGTGAAGTGGGACAGAGGAGTGTGAGTACCCTACATCTCTATTTAAAGTGCATCTAAATATCAGTCCCTCAGCCGCTCCAAACTTATGACATGGTGAGAACAGCCATGGCTGTCGCTTCTTTGTGACTCCTAAAATAAAATAGCATCTTGCCATAAAATTTATGACACTGCTGAGTGTTATTCACTTTCATCTTACAAGTGATGCCTCTTTACATAGTGTAAGTATATATAAAAATGCATATACTTCTTTTTTCGCAGTGGGCTGGAGGAAAACAATGTGGTAATTGCTTTCTAAAAGATTGTTAAATAAAGGAATACATAAACCACTGGTGAGTTTTGAAGGAAACAAGTTATTTTTAACGGGCGATTGTAGAGGATGTATGGACGTTAGACAAATGGCCGCCCTCCTTTTCATAGACGCAACGTTTCTCATTTTGGAGATTTATTCTATATTCTTCAGGCTTGTTTGAGTAGCCAGGAGAGATAAGGGGAGAGAGGTTTACACATAGAAACATATTGAAAGGATAACCTATTACAGTGAGCCAGGAGCAAACTACAGATTAGGTAATGGACTCTCCCTCACAGGTCCGTAGGTGAAACCAGATCATCATGATGTGGCATCAACAACACAAGCCCTGTATATCAATGAATCCTCCCTACAAGACGTCCAATTCCAATTCCAAGAAATGTCGTGATCATGATGTCACGTCACTCTATATAACCACGTCAAGTGTTTTCGCCTTCGGATTTGTTCCCGTCCTGCGGTCGAATGCCGTCAAACAACGATCGCCGACAATGACCACCGGCGGCGCACAAATGCCCGCGTCTGCGCGAAGAGCACGAGAATAGAAGAGGGGGTGAAGGAGGCGGGAAGAGGGGCTCGTGACACATCGTTGGCAGAAGCCGTTGTGGCGAGCGGGACAGTACTGGCGCTAATTCCGCGGGCTGGTGTGGGGGGGGGGGGGGGGGGGGGGGGGGGGGGGGGGGGGGGGGGGGGGGGGGGGGGGGGGGGGGGGGGGGGGGGGGGGGGGCAGGCTGTGACACCCGGTAGCGCACCCCAACACTGCTCCGCGCAGGCTGTGAGTGCTGCGTGAGGGGAACAGTCGGAGCGTCTGAGGCCCTGCCATCGCAGCGCTCCATATGGGGAGGCGGGACCATGCCACTGACGGACCGGCCCATTCAAATCACCCATCTGCACACTTTGCAGGTGTTTCCAATGATTATATTATTAGCTCTATACGCTCATCTTTGATTTTTATGGTTTTTTTAGTATCCGCAGCCTCAATCTGGGTGGGATAAAACGGCTGAAATATATATATATATATATATATATATATATACATATGCCTGCTCCACCATCTGTCTTAAAAAAAAGACAAGAGATATTTCTTGGAGGATATTGAGCTTTTACGAGTGCTTAGATATCCTGCACTGTGCATGGGTTTGCATACGCGTGCACGTCCTGGTGTGAGGGCAGGCACTGAGCATACATGTTATTAATTTGCATATGCTTGATATAATCGGAAAATAATTAGTAGCGTCTTCTGTAGAAACTCATAAACAGGTTGTGTTTAGTGTTACAGACCCAAGCCGAATCAAGCTCTACAAGCGTGACAGTTGTATTGTATATTCTTTTATTTTTCTACTTGGGGATTGGGGCTGTCTACGATTGCCTTGTGTGTACGACATCGTCTGACCGTTGGTGTGTCAGCTCACTGCTGTGCAACCAGAGAACAATAATGGCACACTTTAATGATTGGTCATAAATCTGTGTTCCCTCCCTGCCGCAGAGATGGAGGAGGATGACAGCCGCTCAGTCTCCTGCACAGGAAACGTCTCTCTGATGACCAGTTTGCGTGCGTGCTTGCGCGCGTGCCGGTTGGTGCGCGCACCCGTACGTCGAAACGGTAACGCGACAGTCATGCCGTAAAACAATTCGTGTGGAAACGTCACCAACGGACGAAGGTGTGCGTCAGAACGCCACTGGAAGCCCCTATTGCACCGATTTTTCAAGGACTGCACTGTAGCGTGGCGTTTCATTGGCTAACTGCACTGTTTTTCTGATACAAATCGTACATTTGCACATAAGGGATAAAGGTGGAGTGCGGTTATGACAATGGGAATATTCTTCTCAGGTCCCCCTGCACTCACAACCCCAGCCTGCTAATGTGACGTTGTCACCCTTAACAGTGATTCCATCACAATCCTAGTGCTCTCCATGCTCACTTCATACCCAGAGCTGGGAGCCCTGACTAGCTTCTTTCAAGTATCTCTCAGTTTAACTCTGGGACCCTTGGGCAACAAGAACCAATGTGTGTATCATATCATGGAAGGAATCTCAGGGGACCGAGTTATCAGTTTCTCCACGCACAAGAAAGGGGGTGTCTTATTTGTAAACATACAAAGTGCATGTCGCTTTATTGCTGTGCAAGTTTTTTTCCCCTCTTTTTTCACAAGAAGAGCGTTTCTCTTTCCATTCAGCCAGCCGGTGATTTTGTATTCCTCTTTGTTAGACTTGCTTCTCAGTACGGCTGCAACGGATGTTGGTAATGGCCATTTAGAGTAATCAATCGGCCTCTTTGAAGTTGGGGAGATGAAAGAGGAGTTTGACAGCTAATGTGTGTCTGTCCCGTGACGTGAACAGCATGGCAATGCCAGTGCTTTGAAGGCAAAAGGACGGGCACATCAGGTTGAATTTATCCCTCTCAAAAGACATACCTCTGGTGAGCACTGCCGCAATGGCAAATGGCAGCTCTCTTTCTCGCTCACACACCTCACTCTCTTTCTCTCTCTGTTTTATAGATCTGTCACATCCATGTACCTCCTATGCAGTTTGTGCCAGCTCCTATTCCACGCTTTCCGACAGAAATGTGTTCAAGAAAACATTTCACGCTTGCTTATGCTAAAGGGAAGTGTCAGATGAAGGTAACTGACAACCTAGGATCTGTCACCACCTCAGAGTAGTATTGATGAGAAAAAGCTCTCTCTTTTTTTGTGACATTTTGCCTGAGTAACAGTTTTGGTTAAAAGGAAATTATAGTTATCTTTCATATTTTTAGATTGTACAGGTTACGGTGAGTGAAATGAACAAAAAATGTAAATTACAATTTTCATATTATTAGCAGCATCATCTGTATTCTGTTATCATATTAATTGTTTTAGCAAGGTCTATAATCCAACTTTTACCATGAAGCTCAGGGACAGTGCTAGGGATATGCGTGATAAAAAGGGGAAAAAAAGAAAGAAAAACGATTACAAAAAGGATCATTACCTATCCACACACGCTTTGAACACATTCTAGGGTGGTCCGTGACCCCTGCATAGGCATTCTGGGAAGTCTGTTCCCTTCCTGAAGGGAAACATGAGGGCTGCAGTATGTACAGGAAGTGATCTTTAGGTATACAGCACCTTTCCCCTCACCAGGGGCCATGTTGAGCTTTCACATTTCTACGCAGTGGTGTGTCATGGTCAGTGAATATACCCGTTAAAACACTGCTCCCTGCAGAGGAATTGTTTCAGCCTGACAAATAATCAAAGGCTTGCTGCTCTTGCTTCATTCTTTATTTTCCCCCCCAAAAAACGAAGACAGTTCCCGCGCTGTAGTGAGGACACACGGGTGGGTTAATGGTGTCTCGTAGCTGCAGCCTAACACATACTTACATAACTTAAAACACATGCAGTCCTGTCATTTATGGGGGCCTAAGCCATACACCCTAGGGGGGCTCTGCAACCCCTAATTTAATGTGGCTGCTTTTACACAAATGTCAAATATCCATTTCATCATCACTGTTTCATATTTTGTTGTTGTTGCTCGCCAATATTATGAATGACGTAAGCTATTCAATAAAAATACCCTGGGTTTGGGCCATGAAAGGAAGAAAACATTTATAATCATAACAATTATTATCGGCATAAACTCTATGTTTGGCCTATTTTCATAACTGGCAATGGACCAATGCCACAGTACTCCACTTTATTAGAAGCAATCTAAGACTAGTGGCAAACAGTTGATGAATAATGTTTGATGATTAAAACTCTAAACTACAAAATGGTGTCATATGGCATCATGTTATTGCTCGGCAACACTGAGCTGTGTGTGTGTGTCCTCATTCATGCATTCATACAGTCCCCTCTAAAAGTATTGGAACGGCAAGGCAAATTCCTTTGTTTTTTTTGGTCACTGAAGACATCTGGGTTTAGATCGGAAGATGAGTATGAGACAAGAGTTCAGAATTTCAGCTTTCATTTCCTGGTATTCGCATCTAGATGTGGTAAACTACTTAAGACATATCACTGTTTGTATTAATGTAAATAATATATAATATTTGGTGGCAAAACCCTTGCTTGCAATAACCCTTGTCTCAAACCTGCGACTCATCGACATCACCAAACTGTTTCATTCTTCATTTGTGATGCTATTCCAGGCTTTTACATCTTTCAGTTCTTGTTTGTTTGCGGGATGTTTCTCCATTCAGTCTCCTCTTAAGGAGGTGAAATGCATGCTCTATTGGGTTAAGGTCAGGTCATTGATTTGGCCATTCTAAAACCTTCCACTTTTTTCCCCTGATGAAGTCCTTTGTTTTGTTGGCAGTGTGCTTTGGGTCATTGTCCTGCTGCATGATACACTTCCTCCCGATTAGTTTCAATGCATTTCTCTGTAAATTGGCAGACGAAATGTTTCTGTACACTTCTGAATTCATTCTGCGACTACCATCATCAGTTACATCATCAATAAATATTAATGAGCCTGTTCCAGAAGCAGCCATGCACACCCAAGCCATGACATTACCTCCACCATGTTTCACAGATGAGCTTGTATGGTTCGGGTCATAAGCAGTGCCTTTCTTTTTACACACTTTGGCCTTTCCATCACTTTGGTAGAGATTAATCTTGGTCTCACCAGTCCATAAGATTGTGTTCCAGAACTTTTGCATCTCATCTCTGTACTTCTTAGCAAATTTCAATCTGAAATTCTGATTGTTACTGCTGATGAGTGGTTTGCATCTTGTGGTGTGGCCTCTATATTTCTGCTCTCTGAATTTTCTTTGAACAGTGGATTGTGATGCCGTTACCCCCGCACTGTGGAGGTTCTTGGTGATGTCACTTACGGATGTTTTGGGGGTTTTCTTCACAGCTCTCACAATATTTCTGTCATCAACGACTGTTGTTTTCCTTAGCTGACCTGTTCGACGTCTGGTGCTCAGTACACCAGTAGTTCCTTTCGTTTTCAGGACATTCCAAATTGTTGTGCTTGCTATGCCCAATGTTTGTCCAATGGCTCTGGTCGATTTTCCTTCTTTTCTAAGCTTGACAATGGCTTGCTTTTCTCCCATAGACAACTCTCTGGTCTTTATGTTGGTTTATCATCTTTAACAAGAAATGCAGTCTATAAGTTTAAACCAAGGATGGAAACTAAGACTATTCATGCAGAGCAATTTAATGTTTGAACAATCAACCTATAATGCAAAACCTGGGCAACAAAACATCTGTCAGTCACACGTTCCAATAGTTTTGCTCACTTGAAAAATGGCTGGGTTCAAACAAAGGGTGATATGTCCTGAGTTGTTTAACACATCTCGATGTGAATACCAGGAAATGAAAGCTGAAATTCTGAACTGTTCTCATACTCATCTTTTGATCTTGAACACAAATGTCTTCAGTGAACAACACAAACCAAGGAATTTGCCTTAGCATTCCAAAACCATTGGAGGGGACTGTATACCCTGTCTGTTCAAACAATTTAACAAATTTTAACATTTCTCTATAGCTGTTTCTACACTAAAGTATTCACTACCACGTTTTGTATAAATACAGGATGTTCAAATGTAACCTCTGTGTCCCATTTTCACATTTATCTTTGGGACATATATACATGACACCTAATCACAACGTTTTTCATGTTTTGGTTACTACGGAAGCTTTGAGCGTTTCCATATATTTGATTAGAAGTGGATTGCATCTGTAGCAAACAAATCAAGAAAAATCTTACTTACAAAACATGCAAATCTGAATGAAAAAACGTAATTTCTACAAGAACATTCTTTCTGATATTGTTGTAAGAGAGCTCCTGTTAATTATTTGGTTTGACTCCTGAATGCTGATATCTGTGGTATATGAGACCATATATCACGGGTATGACATCACATTACTTTGTACTGCTCTCATTGCATTGGTAAGCAGTTTATACAACCCCATTTCCAAAGAAGTTGTGATGCTGTGTAAAATGTAATAATAAAATAATTTAATGATGTGTAAATCATTCAATGACAACATATCACATGTTGAAATGGAGACTTTTTATTGTTTCTTGAAAAATACATGCCCACTTTGAATTTAATGCCAGTAACACGTTTAAAAAAAGTTGGGACCAAGGCAAGCAAAGACTGGAAAAGTAATGCTAAAAACATAAACTTGGTGGAATATCACACAACTAATTAGGTCAATTGGCAACAGATCAGTAACATGACTGGGTGTTAAAAGATAATTCTAGACAGTATAGTTCTGTCAGATGTGAGGATGGGGAGGGGTTCCCCACACTGAAAGACTGCGCAGTCAAATAGTGCAATGACTTAAGAATAACGTTTCTCAATGTGGAATTGCAAAGAGTTTCAGAATCTCATCCTCTATGAAACATAATGTCATTAAAAGATTCAGAGAATCCAGAGAAATCTCTGTATGTTGTTTGCATAAAGTTTTAAATGGGCATGGATTTTTCCAAAAACATTTCAGTTTCAACATTTGGTATGTTGTCTTTGTTATATTTTCAAATAAATATAGGTATAAATTATTTGCACATCTTTGCATTCAGTTTTTATTTGCATTTGCGCAGCATCTCCCAAAATTTTTGGAAACAGGGTTGGAAGAGCAATAAGGCATTTCAGGGGACTGTAATATATGGTCAATATACCATAGCTAAACATTTAGTCCTTAAGCAAGAATTTTGTGAGTTTGTTGGTAACCTGCGGTATCACCGGGATAAATGCCTCCTTTCTGTACAGTACCATGGAAAAATTAAGGAAAGTAACTCGGCAAGGCCTCATCTGGATGTGTCACCATAATTTCCAATGTTATATATAGTGTATTGTGTGTATACACAATTGATCACATTTTTGGCATCACAAATGTCCTTGTTTCCATGAAAATATACATAGAATGTGTTAATAGGAAATATAGCAAAATGTATGGGAAATACAGGCATTGACAAGGTTAGAAATAATATTTTTTATTCAAATTATAACGGTGTCCAAATAATAACTTTTTTCAAAGGCTCCTCCATTTGCAGCAATTACAGCCTTGCAGACATTTGATATTCTACTTATCTGAAGAGATATAACCCCAGACTTCCTGAAACACCCCCACAAGTTGTATTGGTTTCATGGGCATTTCTTACATACCATACTGACAGCTCACTAGGGTAGAGATCCGATGACTGTACTAGTCATTATAGACTATAGTTTGCATTATTTGGAGCTGTGCTTTGGGTCAATGTCCTGTTGTATTATAATATAGGCTCCAATCATGCACTGTCCACAGAGTATGGCGTGGCGTTGCAAAATGGAGTGATAGCCTTACTTCTTCAAGATCCAGTTTTTCCTGAACTAAAAAGCACCCCCAGATCATCACATTGCCTTTACCATGCATTGACAGATGGTGTAAATCCCTCCTCCAGTATTTCTCATTTGGTCTGCATCTCACGAATGTTCTTATTTGTGATCCGAACACCTCAAAGTTCGTCCGTCACACATGTCTGTCCATAACACTTTTTTCCAATCTTCCTCTGTTCAGTGACTGTGTTATTTTACCCATCTAAAATAAATATTTTCTTATATTGTCCGGTATATGATATCATGTTTTTTTCATTTTTGCCAGATGTAATCGGAGCCGGGCAAGAAGAGCGAATGTCTCTAACTGAGTGAGTGACTGACTGAGTACCACTTGTTAAATAGCATAGTGGTTAGTGAAGCAGACCTGCGAACTATAGGTTGCGTGTTTGGATCTCCTCATAGGCAATGCGAAGTACTCATTATGAATGATTCTGTATAGACAAAAACATTGTTGGCTAAGACCTTCAGTATCTACATTATGGTAAATCTGAAATAAAACAGTTTACAGTTATATTGACCGTTTTTTTGTGGAAAAAACAATACAGTTCATAAGCGTTATGATGGAGATGAATTTAATAAGAAAAGTTAAACATAACATAGTTAAACATAAGCTCAATGGTTTCTGGCAACTACTGAAACGTGTAATGCCGTGGCATACTTGTTAAAGATAGCGCCTCTCGCGTGGGTGAGAGGTTTGGATCTATACGAGAGCAACAACATTTATTCATTATATTTGTGGGCCGCAGTAAAGTCGGTTATACAGTATTGCAACTATTTCTTGTACGTTCCACAAGTCTCTCATCTTTTTCAATTGATAGTTATCACCTTTATTTATACTTATTTATATTGTATTAATGTCATTCACGAATGAAAGAAAAAAGTATGTTGTTGTGCCATGACAGAAAAAAATACATTCTTATGCCATGAAAAGAAATAGCTTTGGCAGATTTGCTAGCAATTGTTCAATTCCAGTAAGTTAGCAGATACTGGTAAAGTCTTTTACTGGCTAATACGTTGTGAAAACGGCCAGTACAGTTCATAGATGCTGTTTGTGGTGGAGGTCAACTTAGTAAGAAGTGTTAGTCAGTTTAACTGTATCAGTATCATTCATCAATGGCCAATTAGCTGTTGAAACGGCCTGTGGCAAAAGAGGTTTTGTTCAGGGTAGACACAAGCGGTTATACCGACACCCACAAATGTACAGCTCTGTGTTGTACTGGTTAAGGATGCAGCCTGCCACATGAGCGACCTGGATTCAAATCTCGGGAGGACAAAGCTTTCTATTGCGGGCCAGCAGTTTTCAGCTCTGCCTAGAAGGCCAGCATCTCTGAGTCGCCTTTTCACTGTTGATTTTGAGAGTGGTGTGTTGCAGCACTATTTAATGAAGCTGCCAGTTGAAGATATGTGAGGCCTCCATTTCTCAAACTTGACATTGTAATGTATTTGTCCTTTTGCTCAGTTGTGCAACAGGGCCTCACACTCCTGTTTTTATTCTGATTACAGCCTGTTAGTGCTGTACTTTGAAAGGAGTAAAGTTACAATGTTATATTCAAAGGTTTATTTGTCATTTGCAATAACATGTTATGGCAATGAAAAGCTTTGTTTTCCTACTCCCAACTGTGCAGTTAAAGATAAAACGTAACAGTTCTTATAATCTAAAAATAAAGAAGTTAGCAATATCAATCAATCAATAATAACACTATACAATAACACGCATCAATAATAATAACTATACAGCAATACAACTGTAGTGCAATGTAAAAGTGACAGGTGTACATGATATGATTGGCAGATGAGCATGATAGAAAGAGGCAGGTATGCATGGGACTATGGGTGGAAGTGAAGAGGGGTTCCCGAGTTCAGCAGCCTTACAACCTGAGGAAAGAAGCTGTCCCGTAACCTATTATTGGACGGAATGCTCCTGTACCTTCTGCCTGATGGACCTGATCTCCTCCCGCTACACCTCTCTGTGTAGAGATCCTGCAGGGAGGGAAAGTCTGACCTTGTGATGCGCTCTGCTGTTTTAATCACCCTCTGAAATGCTTTGCGGTCAAGGGCGGTGCAGCTGCCATACCAGGCGGTGACACATCCGGTCAGGATACTCTCAATAGTGCATCTGTAGAAGTTGGTGAGTATCTTGGAGTCCATGCCAAATCTCCTTAATCGGTTTAGGAAGAGCCATTTCCTGGCCTCCATCACCACAACGTTATAGTGATGAAACCAGGTCAAGTTATTGCTGATGTTGACCCCAAGGAACCTGCTGTTGTGAACTCTCAGTACTATAGAACCATTGATGTGTATAAGGGCGTGGTCTCTCCACCGCTGCTTCCTGTGATCAAGAATCATCAACCTTTGTTTTGCTCATATTGAGCTGGAGGTTGTTTTCCTGACACCACAAAGTCAGTGACCTTACTTCATCTCTATAGGATGACTCGTCGTTGTCAGAGATCAGGCCTATGAGGGTGGTGTTGTCAGCAAACTGTTGGAGACGTGAGACTTGTGTAGGATCTGAGCATTAACAACTACAATATGAATGTATAGTTCATTAGAAGTGATTGTGTTTAGATGTTTAGAATAACAGAAAGTTAAGATTCGGCCTGTTGGGCTCTGGTAACCACAGAAATGTATGCATAGACCATTTGGTGTGGGGGTTAGTGTCTTGGCTTTGCTAGGTAAACACACCCCTCACAGTATTTAACAGCTTGAACGCCACATTCCAGTTGAGAGAGAAGAGATAGACAAAGAGAGTAGGTAAGAGTTTGAGCCTGTAACATCATGTGCTAATAGACTATCAATATGCTGCAATAAACAATTGAATGACTCTCTCCCTTGACAACCGAGTACGCGAGTTATTATTACTACCACTATACGACATGGCTGATTTCTAACACTTGAGATGTGAGTTGCCAGGCAGTCGTGGATGAAGAGAGAGTACAAGACCGGGCACAGCACTTAGCCCTGGGGGGAGCCAATGCTGCAAGGCAGTGAGGAGGAGGTGTTGCCCATCATCACCACCTGGGGTCTTCCCGTCAGGAAGTTCAGGATTCATCTGCACAAAGTGGGGTCAAGACCCAGATGTTGTCAGGTTCAGGAGCCTTGCAGATGATGATATTGTTCACCATGAAGCAGACGCCAACCCCCCTGCTTTTACTGGACTCTGCTTTTCAATCCTGCTGATGAATGGATTGCCCATTCGGAAACAATGGCACATATGGGCTTGAGCCATGTTTCAATGAAAACCAGTACGTTACCATTCTTAATGTCCCGCTGGAAAGCTAGCCTGCTCTTACGTTCTTACAGCTTGCTGACTAGTGACTGGACGTTTGCTAAGAGAATACTAGGGAGAGGAGCACAGTTTTCCCGCAGCCACAGTCGAACCAAAACTCCACACTTTTTCCCACGCTTCCTTCATCAGCATCATATTCCAGATGCTTGCTCAGTTAAGCACAACAAAGGGTATCCAGGTTGTTCGCTGAACTTGATGTTCTGAACGAAAAAGATGATTCCAATTGACTGGTTAAACTAGCCAGGTAGCAAGATCGCTACAGGAAGACACTGGCTTAGTTATGCTGACTGTCGGACATTAATAAATTTTCTTTCACAACTTAATGGGGTAATCAGTGGATCAAAAAATAACAAAGCTGACACTAAGCTACTGATTTGGAGAAAAGCTGGAGGTACTGTTTGTTACTACTCTCAAATAGATTGACAGTTATCGATACAGGGACTAACTAGCCATGAAATCAAGATGATCAATTTAACAATGTTTTTCTGATTTGACTTCTTGACATCTGAAAGTCATAGTAACACACTAGAACCATAGATACAGTATAGGTGAACATCATTTAAGAATATTACAGCAAAAGGTATGCAATAAAATACGTATATTATTGTTATTGAATACCCAAGGCAATGACAAAATTGTCATGACACAAAATCGTGCAATATTGTTATTGTAAAGGGGAACACTTTGCACACCCAAGAATAATTATGGTTGCTTACATCACTCAAACCAATGGCTTCATACAGAAATCTCATATATTGCCATACATATGTTAATTACATATCAATCTGACATATATAAAAACAATTATTGTATATTGTGTCATACAAGAAATACATATTTGTACACATGTGTAGATCAAACCAAATATAGGTTTACTTGTCGTATATCACATTTCCGTATGGGGCATTAAATCCTCACGGCATAATATCGTTTCCATACGCAGATGCTCAACTTGGAACGGAAGTAATCAGTTCCATTTAAATCAGCAATGGAGTCAAACCCCTGTCTAGATGTCATAAAGGATATATATATATTCATGTTGATGTCACCAGTCAACTCCATTATACCAAAAAGTAACTTTAACTTCAACCAGTGAATGCTAGTAATAGCTAGCTGTGCTAACTGTTCTACCTGTCTCGGTTAATGCAGATTATCATGCTAGTAGCACACCATGCACACGAGAACATATATGTATTAGTTTGTATGGAGCAGGTTGATCACCCAGATATGTTGCATTCAACACTTTCAACAAGAGCAGCTATTTACAAATTAGTCATTGCATTTAGTTTGAACAAGAGTTTACCTTTCGAAATGTTAGGGGGAATTTGAATGGGCCCCAGTGTTAGGACATTTTTACTTTCTTACCTCAGTAGGGGGACATAAACACTGTGAAACATCAGTGCCGTTAGGATCTATGCAGGATCTAGGCCTGATCTGAAAAAGTAATCAAATGTCATCCTCTCACTTGCTATATGCTAGGTTCTGTGTTTTTCTATAATATGTATTGTTTAAAGCTTCCAACATTTTATTTAAATTAATCAGTATTTTGGACAGAAATTGACAAAAGTTGTCAATGGGAATGTCCACACAGTGGGAATATCAGTTGCAATGTGACTAGCTGAATTATTTTGCTAGCAAGCATTTATTTAGGCAGGTCATCATGTTATTATTTACAAATGACAATACATTGTTTTGTGCTTGGTTAGACCTGGTTAATTTAAAGGGCATGTAACAAACACTAAGTAACGTAACGTTGTGGGTCATTTGGCCAATGCTGCTCATTTAGCCTGTTTAAGGGCGCATACTGCAGCATATCAAGGTTTCTTATACTTTACACTTTCCAGCTTTTTGGACGAGTGAAGACCTCTAGTCTCTGGAGGCTTGTTGCAAAATTGATGGAAATAGAGAAAGGAAGCCTACAATATGATAAGTCGGACTGCAGAAAATGCCCTCAATACACTAATGTTTGTTATTTTACAAAGATGTATTTGAGTTCAAAGTCAACAACCATAACAAATCAAAAATCCCAAAACAGATTATTGATACACTGGTAAACTTGGAGACGGAGTAATAGATTTTCTTCTGAAGCGTAAAAAAATAAATAAATTCAAAGTTTTACCCTCTGCATGAGTACATTTTGTATGACAGGTAAAGCTACTATGACAATACACACCATACACTGTTTGGGCTCTTGTTAATCCATGAAAATTGGTGATACTCTTATCATGAAAGCTGTTTTATTAATAAGAAAACACAACAGCTAGAGTTCACGCTGTTTGAAAAGAGTAGGAAACTCACCCTCAGAAGGTCTTTGAATAGCAACAAGATGGAGAGTGTAGTTGAGAGGGGCACTGTTGTCCTCCCTCTGCCTTTCATAATCACTGACTCTTTAAGACTCTGGTTTGATCCTGTTTCGTTTTTCCCTACAATAAGCCCCTCTGAAAAATTTCTCTGCACCAGTTACATCATAAAGGCTTACTTATCTTGGCATTACCTATTAAAGGTTTAAAGCCTCGCATTTTTGATGAACAGGTTTTATCTCCTCCGTCTTATCACGGTCTTCAAGGTCCATCTCCCACGGCGCAGTAATTTGTTTAATTAAAGTGTCATTTTGTTAAAGGAAAATACGGTTCATCCTTTGTGAGTGATGCAAAGAAGTTTACAATATTGTTTGTGCTTTTTTTTACCCTTTAGCTAGGCTTAGGTTAAGTCAGTTGGTGTATTCGCCGCTGGTTTTGATAGCTGAGGCGACATTTTACAGATCCTTCCGAGAGGCAGCAAACACAGAAGACAGAGAAGCAAGACACAATAACGGCTGGTTTGAGAGTCTCTTTCAGCCCATCTCTAAACGAAGCCCTGAGAGGATTGGTTTTAGGCCTTGAGCTTTCGTCAGCATTCTGGGCGATTTGTGCATGATTTCATTAGGAGCAAAATAAAGATGAAAATAGAGTTGAAACACATACACAACTCCCACAGACACAAAGTACACACTATAGGCCTAGCAATCCTTGAGGGCGCCAACAAGCTCTGCCTGTATTCTTGTGCTGTTATTTCTTTTAGATATTAATTTAGCCCTGACCAGTTGGAGCCACTTTCTTGTTATCTGTGTGCAAATGATCTCGCCCTGCTTGGAATAACAGTAAAATAAAATTAAACATGATTATAAAAGGCCCATATAAATGTGAGTTTATCTCATCCACCCAGGGGTCATCTAAGGTTCAGAGGTCACAGGTCAGTGCAAAACACCAGACTTTACCCAACATGGACCCCCAACATCAGCAGATGAAGTCTGTGAGTACACATGTCATCCTAACTTTCCATTGCCTACGTCCGATACCATTTCTAGGGCCTGAGGTCACTCGTGTTCCACTTTCCTCTCTCCATTGGTAAGGGAACTAATGTAACACTCTCCACCTGTGCATCTTTTGGAATTGTGACACAGTGTGAGATGGGGAGATTTATGTAGCCAAGGGTGCCGATGCTGGGGGAGAATAGATACGCAAGATCAAATGGAGGTGCATGATAAGGCATGAAAAACGGCTCCCCGGGCTCATAAATTAATGGCAGAGAGGAAGGTTGTCATTATTCGAGCAGCCTTTAAGAGAAAGGTATGGAGCACAGATGGTAAGGGAAAGATAGCCTGGCCAAGTCTGAGTAATTGATGACTTCAAAATAAACCAGAGGGTTCATCTTGGGAGGGATGGAAGAAGAATCACCCGACACTACAAACAAGTAGCACTGAGGTCAAGAGCATTGTTGAGCTTCTCTAAAAATGAGAGGGCGTCACAGTAACAAAGCTTTCGGTTTTTCAAAGCTTTGGAATCTTACTGAAGTCTTACCGCAGCGAACAGGACCGCTAACGACAGACGTAGTAGACCAGGGTTTCTTCATCCTAGGCCTGGTTCTGTTGAGGTCCTGGCACTTACCAACTGATCAATCAATCACCTCATCACCGAACCTATTATTGAAATCAAGTATCGGTACAAGAGCACAAAGACAAACAAAAATACAATTAGAACACAGGTGATGATCGTCAATAAGTGAACCTTTCATTAAGTGACCTGAAGTGTTTCTGCCAGTGCACAGGACACCTGAGCTGCCGATGAATTTAAGAAAAAGCACGGACTTCTGAGAACGCACTCAATGTCATATTTCTTTCAGTCAGATTCAGGCCAGATCTGGATGAGAGCGGGGAAAGGGGAACAAGAGCGCTGCTGTCAGCGTTTCGGGACTGGTCGCTAGTGTGTGTGTTTGTGTCTCCTCCCCCTCCTCTTCCTCCCTCTTTCCTCCCTCCTTCCCTCTCGGTTCCAGCAGCTGGTTGTCTGTCCATGTACAGGTGTTGTGCTGTTGGGATGCATTGTGGGGATTTGTCCCTCTGGTTCCCTTGATGAGGAATTTTCTAATGAATCAGCACCTGGGCATTGCAGACAGTGTTTCAGAACATAATGTCAGGGAAAGTCCTGAATCATTTTATTGAGGTCTATACGTGACATCTACATGTGTGGAAGAGAGTAATAGAAGTGTGTGTGTGTGTGTGTGTGTGTGTGTGTGTGTGTTAGAGGCCAAGATAGATTGAGAGAGAGAGAGAAGGAGACTGGTATATGCACCACTGAAATAATCAACTCGCCTGGCTTGCTGGTATGTTTCTTATTACTTGACAGCTATATACGCTTAGACCGGAATACTTCAGATTAATTTCCCTCATGTTGTAGGCGTCACCGTTCGAAGGGGTTTAAAGGGTAAAACACGAAGAAAAAAAACATCTCCTGCTGCTTAGTCTGAAATGGAAAGACTGTCTATCATTTCCTTTTGATTGGGTCTCTTTTGGACATGTTTTTAAACCCTTGACATGTTATTAATAAAACAAACTCTAATAGAAATATCATTCTGCTTATTTTTCAATCAGGCACAGCATCGAGGCAATCTGCAAAGCGTGACTTTAATTAAAGATTGATGGTTAGGCCATTCATCTGAGGCGCTGTTGATCCAGTAATTAAAATGACAAAAAAAGATTTATTTATAGAAATTTGGTTGAACTTGTTTCATTTCGTTGTCAGTACGTCTGATATTCTGTCTTTTAATGAAGGAAGTAACTACATGTATTTCTTTCCCTTTTCTACTCAATCAATATGGAACATCATGGTAATCAGTAACTCATATTCCATTTGTGCACTGCACAAAGCGAGTCTTTCACGTCTTTCAGGCAGAGCGAGGGGATGCTTTTCTCACAATTGTGAGAAAGGCCAATGGGATGCTTTTCTCACAATAGTGTGCTTTTCTCAATCAAACTTTTCAAAGAAAAGTTAAGTTTCAATGACCTTAGTTCAGCAGTAATCAGAAAGTGATGGAAATACAAACGAAATAGCTTTGCATTTTTATTTTGGTAAGTAATTATGTAGTCTCTTGGAATTTGACAAGGGCTCTAATGAGTTCTCAGAGGACCCCTGTTTTATTTGTTTGTTTGTTATTTTTAAGCTTGATTAAGTCCCCTTGTATTTAGATAGCACAATGAACCCAAGCGGGATGCAGCGTAAGCTTAACTCCGTATAGTTAATTCACGGCTAGACTACAAAGTTTACGGTGTTCTGCACGGACATAGTCACATTTGTTGTTATGGCTTTGCTTTGTATTAATTTTGAGGATGCTAAATATGTTTAATTATCATCTAAGACAGAGATATCTGAGAACCATTGTCAAAGGAACTATAACAGAGGGTTTTCTATGATATCCTCAAAACTATAATGTACCAATTTCTTTTGTTTACCTGCAAATGGCTAGGCTAAATGGCATTTTGAATTGGCCTTAGGTCAAACTGTAATGTCTTTATAAACCTGTGCTATCATCACTGTCAGATAACTGCCTTTAAGAAGTAATTTCTGAAGTGACATCATAATCTAAACTGTTCATTGGCCAACATCTAACTAACAGTGATCTCTCAACAATGCAGGCCCTGAAAAGAGTCTCCAAAGGCTTCTGTAGATGTCCCTGTGGGATGACTTTTTAAATAACACATTTTGTCATCCTCTTTCAACCCTTTAAGTTCCAGGTAGAATTAATGAAACCAAGAAGCAAAAAAATGTGTTCTCCCATAGGGACGGCCAAAGTAGTGACTTTATTTTCTTTCCTAAGAATGTACCCATTGTTAATTTTTTACTGTGTATGAAACCATGAATCAGTTCCAGAAAGATGGAGACAATTTGGATTAAGGACACTAATGTTCCACCTCTGAATTCCCAAATGGCTGTGTAAACAGTCTGACGCCTCCCACAGCTACCACGTACTGTAATTCTGGGGCGACCATCACATTACCTTGCCCTTCACTAAAGTGTATTTCCATGAGAGAACGGTAGATATGGGCTTTGGCACAAGGTCCAAGCCAGCGAGGGAGAATAAGGTTGGAAAAAGATGTATTAAATGATTATCGTGACTGATGATATTACCTTTTTCTCAAAAAAATGACTTCAATAGCATAATGGTCAAACGGCCTGTGAAGATGACAGAATTATTAAAAGAGAAAGGATTGAGTAATTTCAGCACATTTATCCGTCTGCGCATCATACCTTCACACGCTGTTAATATATACAGTAAATGTAACGGATCCCAATGATGGCTATTTTTTTTTTATCCTATTAAGACTCTGGCTCTCAGGAGTGGGAGTTAATTTCAAGACTGAGTTGGCAACAGAGAAGGGGAAAAAGCTGGATGGGATTTTTAATCTTTTTCTATAAAATGAGTTCAGTGTAACTGGCCGGGTTTGCACTGACCATGCACAGTAAATGGAATCTCAGACACGCCATCTTTCCCTGACGTGATAAATACCTAATACGTCTTATGATGAATGCTTTTATAAAGTGGACTTACGATAAGATTCAGGTATTCATATTTTCTATCATGTTAATGCGTGGAGATAAACCACTGAATCCAGTATACATTTTTCTATGTCACCGGGTGAATGGATGGAGCTGTTCACAAGGTGTAGACCCCAGGTAAGTGCCGATATAATGCCTAAATATGGCTGAAAATATAGGGGCTTGTTCGGCCTGTGTGGGAACTGGATAGCATAAAGAAGCATGGCTGGTTCTAAGTGTTCTGTGCTATTTATCAGCCGTTTCTCCTCATAATTGGGTGATAAAGATCGTCTGTATCGGACCAGAGTTGACTTTGTCATACTTTTTCACTGTTGAACGAGTAATAAACACTGCGGGGGGTGCAGACTGAATCACTGAGACTTAAAATACCCCATGGGAGAAGTAGATATAAAACACGATCACATTTCTTTTATCAGAACGACTGAATTTTCCATCAAATCATTTTGTGGAAATCTAGAAGTAACTGCAAGGTCGTTTGGAGTGCTCGTATAGTGCCATTTCAAAATGTGTTGATCGACAACAGCCACGTGGAAACTCCTGCAGCAGACCAAGTGAACCGGCTTGTGTGGATGAATGATGAAAAAGAAGTAGGGACAACTGCAGACTGTGTTTTGCGACGAGAAATGTCACACATCTGGCGAAATCCAGTCTCCGTCAGGCCCTATGTGATGTTCATCACAATTCATGAATTCAGTGGGACAGACCAGGTGGGGTCAATCTCAGGACAATGAGCCCACACCCACTTATCTCATGATAATAAGTGCAGTTAGAGTTTGAGCAAATTTGATTGTAAGGAAATAAAGGGTATTGTGATGAATTTAACAATCGTGTGTGGATGTCCTCTGTTTCCCATAAGGGAATTTTTCAGTAAATCTCAGTTTACTGTTCCGGTAATCCTTCACTGAAATATTGTAGAAATTCTGTCTCGATAGAAAGACCAATCAACTTTTGTCCTGATATTGCTTATACATACAGAAATCCTCCTGTCTTATGTTTTCATTGTCTAAGCAAGTTGAAGTAATGTCAATGTGACTCTACGGTGGAGTTTGTGACATTGCTTGTGTTTGCTTTGTCAAATAGGATGATGAATGCTTGTTTGTGGAGATTTCTTTAACCTGTCTCCTGGTACACGTCAGTAGTGTCACAGTCGTGAATCTCATACAATGGGTTGGGACTATTTTGGTTACATGAATGACTGTTGTTTTTTTTTACTCTTTGTGACAGATTGTAAATTCATTGCTTAACTATATCAAATTGAATTACTTTGAAATATAGAGAAAACACATTCTTCCTACTATAGGTAATCTCTTTGATTAAATCTAAGACAATGTAGTCCAATTTGCCATAGTATATGTTCCTGCACATGCTTAATTATGTTGCAGAAAAATAATTACCTTGCTGAGCTTAAAATAAAGCTCAATCTATTGAATTCTATGACAAACAGTGCAGGGATCGGTTAAGACAGTGCTTTAATACTGCATAACGGCCACTTAAGAGACATGAACTTGTAAAGTATAGGCCTACGACCTGATCTCAAACGAGTCCACACTAGCAGAGGAGACTGACGGAGAGGGACTTGAGGAGCTCTGTTTTTCCTTCTCACAGTTACGACTGCGCCTCCTCTTCCCATTTTTTTTACGGTTCCCTAGCATAGACACTGGCAGCTGTGTGCCATAAACAACCAGAACACGCATCCTGCCTCAACCCCATCTCACGCCAACCCCGCTCCCGCTAGCGCTAGCTGCCGAGTGCAGATGTGTGCTTCTGTCACCTGAGTCTCGTAACAGCGCCTCATTCCCTTCTTCCATGTGGCTCCTCGGACCAGGCTGGCGTCTGCTGCTGAGAAGAAGACGACTCTCCTGGTGAGGCTTCGACCCTGGCCCTGTTCACCATCTTGTCATCCAGAAGACTGTGGAAAGTCCAATGCTACAGGCGTCACGGGTCCAATGAATGCAACACGGCCTATCTGCAAGATCATTACACATTACCGGATACAAATTATGACTAAGAATTAAGTGTTTTCATGAACGTAGTTCCTTATAGGTGACCGTTGTTAGGGATGTTTTTGCATGCCATCATATATTTCAGAGACATTTTTTAAATATATTTTATGCCAATATAGATATTTTGAATCTTGAATTTAAAATACATTGCCTAGACGACAAAAATAAATAGATAAATCTGATATATATATATATATATATATATATATATATATATATATATGAATGTAGTGACTCTTGGCCAGTGTGTCAGTGTCTCGTCCCACCTCAGGCTCCTGGCTGCTGAGAGACAGGTTGAACAGGCCGGCTCCACCCGGTCACAGCTGTCTCTCATTTTCATCACCCAGGCATAAAAAGAGCGGCAGGTCCACGGAGGTGAGTTGTTTCTCCTGCTACCTTTACGACATCTCCCTGTTTTCGGTTGCTTTTCAAACGGAAGAGGTGAAACCCGCTACCACCCCGAGGACAAAGCCACTGCCCCCTACAACAGAACGTTTGATTTACCATTCTGATCTGTTTTTGTTAAGCTTGCACTGTTTGTCCTCGAGCTACACCGCTGACGCCAATCTCTCACTAGTCCTCCTTCCCAGTTAATCTTATACAAACTATATATATAGGTATATACTGTATGTAGTGCCAGTTAAAAGTGTTGACACCCTTACCCAAGTAAGTATGGGTTAGTGTGTCCAAACATTTGACTGGTACTGTATATATACATAGATATAGACTGAATGCGCCCCATCTGGCATCAGCATTGTACCAATGGGCCCAAAGAAGGCTGGCAAGTTCCATGGGCAGTCAGCAGGCCTCCCTTACAAAGCAGTTGGTCCTTTGACTTAGATTTCTCCCTCACCTCCTCCTCCACCTCTCCTATTGATCTTAATATAACACCTACCAGGCACAGATACAGGAAGATGTTTTCATCCGGGTGTGTTGGTGATGGCTGAACGCGGGCGGTATTCAACCGCTTATATGACGAACAACAAGTGCCCATCTGCCATAGTAATACATATAAATATATGTATATATAGTAATATGCATATATGTATTTATGAATACATTATGTCACTGTACAAGCCACTTTTACATTTCTCCGTTTCCACCTTCTAAGTTCACAAGTTATTTATTTTCAACTTGTTGCTTCTTCAAATGTATTTCTGAATATTATGTTTTAATTTACGTAATTCGTTATTCATTTAAAGACATCCTTAATTTGCAAGCCGATTTAAAAGGAGGATAGTACTGCTCATATTTTCAGTATTATAATTTTTGTTGAAAAGGTACTTCTTATGTCGTTAATGCCGTTTTTACTATTCAATATTGTTTTTAACAAATAAATTATAAAATCAATAAAATCATAGTACCACCATATTAAGCTGAGCAAATTATAGTTTAAATGTAGGTAAGCTTGATTTACTGAGTTTTGAGGTGTAAAACGAGACTTGGAGCACAATTCATCAACCCTGTTGCCCATAAAAAGACTGGTGGCTAATTGCCACTTCTTTTTGCACACCACAGGCTTTCATTCCTTTTGGGACAATGGGGATTCGCGGCTGATTTAAAATGAAAATATTTACTGTTTAAAAGTTTTCGGTCAAATTTGCAGCTTTTTTGGCAATTACGATAGTCATTCTTTTATAATTTAACCTTTTGTGGCAATTTCTTTTTTATTTAAAAAATGTAAGCTGAACATTTGCTCTTCGTAAAAATATTTTAACATGATATGAAACATAGTTTCTTGACACTTCTCAAAAAGCACCGAGTTGGTGGAACGACCCACCTTTAACTTTGCCTGGTCCTACAAGAGATATTTCCAGTGTGAATATGTTGCCGCAGTTTTTGTAGTTTTTTTAGAAGCCTTGCCATTTTCCAAATTATTATAAAAATTCTCATCAGTCAATATTATGACACAATGAATAATTTAATTCGGTTTACCCTTAAAAATCAATGTCTGCTCCAACGTTTAAGCAATTTTTAGCTTTTATTTGTCCTCTAAAACTGTCTTTCGCTAAATGATACTGACCCTTTGAATCTTTTAACAACGCAATCAATAAAGCATGTTTATGCACAGCTTGCAGAACCATCAGTTTGGGACTTTTGAAAAAATATGCCCGCGGCTGCAGCTTGCTAAGTGCAGAGCGCTAGCACTAAATCTTGGGAGTTAAAGTTTTACTGGGGCGTTATGGGTAAAAATGCCTTGTCAGCCATCTGCCAGATTCTCTCCCGACATCCATATTTCCACCAGTGCTAAACTCCTGAGAGAGAGCACAGCACTGCCACCATGGGCCACCCTCCACAATTACAGGAGACAGGGAACTGTGACAGAGACACAGAGCAAGGGGGTGGGGTTTATGTCATCCAACGTCCATGTCTACTCGTTTCCTAAGTCGTTAATGAACAGCGGTTCTGACCCCTTCAGCATGCCAAGATTGGCAGGTTAATGTATTACAAACCAGGAAGAGAAAAGCCAAATATATAAATAAATAAAGTGACACTAGGAGCCCACTTCCACAGGCCTCAGTAAATGCAAATCATGGCTGATTAATCAAGCCATAATTCCACTGATCCAAAAAGGTTGGCCAGTCAAAAGTGTCTCTTTGCATTTGCGAATGGCAGGCAGAACGAACTAAAACCCAGATACAAAGTAATACATCTCTGGCTGTATCTTGGCACATTTGTCTCGTGCATTTATGGAATTGTTCTTAGAGAATTTAGACACACTGCGTGTCTTATTTCCTGTCTTCTTGTTTTTTGTTTCTCTTCCTCTCATCTGCAAGTGTTGGATGTCTTCCAAATCTTGCTAAAACATGTTTTATCTACTTTGACTGCTTGAGTGTTGATAAAAAAAATCACTGTAACACTTGATACACATGAGGCTCTTTTGAACAAACATTGATAACGGCATAATCACTGGGCCTCTGAAATCGCATGAGTGAAAACATCAACTGACTTTGTCATTTATTCTTAATTAGCTATCAGTTACTTAAAACTGCCATGATGGCTGTTTAAATGTGTGTCTCTACAGTGATACTGTTGAATAAAACAATGCATTATGTTCAAACAGCCCAGTGATGATAGTGTTTTCATTCCAATTAGAAAACACTTTTGCCATTCTCAGTAAGTGGATTTACTTGAGTTAAAATGTGTTTGCCATGTCAGTTACTGACATGGACAATGTCATTAAACATTAAACCTTCGGAGAGCTGGCCCAACCCTCCAATCACTTGGATATCTACCTCCCCTTTAAATATTATCCCTGTCATAATGGTTCACGATGGTGTCGCTAATCTCTGGTCAGAACCCTTATGTTTACTCCCATTGGCCTGGGCGGGTACAGTGGGGGGTCCAACTGCTAGCCTGTACTTGGAGAAGCCAGATCACCACTGAGCTATAGACCCAGGAGGGCTCAGTCTGTCCATGAATTAGACAGAGGGAAACAGAGACACCTTGTACATGTGAGAACCATCAGGGCCCTGCAGCTTGGGCCAGCCACCGTCGACAAAACGCCTGTACAGCGGAGAATTAGTGAGCCAAGCACTCGTAAATCAGCGGACCTGTAGATCCCTCTTCCTGTAGCTGAGAGGGTAGAAGGCAAAACGCCGAGGGGGAGTTCACCATAGGGCGGGCAGGTTCGGGGCGGTGATGGGAGGTTGAGAGAGGGGGAAGAGGAAGAGAGAAGGCACAGAAACATGTCATGTGTGAGCCCTAGTAAATCTTCAGAGGGCGATCGTGTGCTAGAACATCGGGCCATCAGGAGTCTGAGGAAGAAAGTAGGGGGAAAAAGAAGTGTATCTGGTGTTTATCCAAGCTGCGAGGAAGATAAAGCAGATATTTGCTTCCATTAGCGGACTTCGTCTTTCATTTCTACCACCAAAAACAGACAGGAATCCTACAGGATATCCTCGATCAAAAGCATTCATAAAATAAGACTTGATCTGTGTTTAACAGCTATTACTTGATCAGTAGACCTCAGAATATTCAGCATCAGAAACTGCTACTTGTGTTTTAGGGAACAAGTTCAAATGTGTGTGTGTGTGTGTGTGTGTGTGTGTTAAATAATACTTTAATATAAAGATTTTTTATTTTTATAAAATAATATTTTCAGAATGAATTGCCATTTTAAATACATAAGTTGCATTGACTTGTTATTTTTAAAATATTTGTTGATTCCTAACTAGGATCGAGCTGTTTCCTGACCTCTACATTATCATTTCATAAGCTTCGTCTTATGAAATTGCAAAGTCTCTGTTATGTGTATTACTGAGAGAGGAAAATTACAATGTTTCGGACTTGACCTTTATACAGAGTTGTCTGTGTTTGAGTTTAGTGGCATGTTAGTACCAAGATATTCAACGTGACATTACTCACACCCAACATAAAGACATTGCACTTAGACTTCTCTTAATTTGTGAAATAGCACAACCAGTACACTGTATGTGGTTGCTTAGAGCCAAGATGAAAGGGGATTTAAAGCAAGATAAAAAAAACTGACCAAAACTGTAACATATGGGCTCTCTGACAGATTCCTGGACTCTGTTCAATTGACAAATGTTTAGCCTTGTTTTGGGTTTGGGGTTGCTGTGTATAATAAATTACTTTTTCCATAATAAATCAGCCTAAACTCGTTTGAAATAAGTTATCCTTTTATGGCTTACATAAATTGTGTTCACATGCATCTTACATCAATAGAAGTTCTACCTCCCTGAATATTACTTGAATGTGGGGTCCCTACACCCAAATCTGGCCAAATTCTAGGAGAGACTATGGAGTTTTCTCAAAGGAATTTTCTCATCGCCTCCTTTTACACTTCTCAGTCTCCAGCCTCCAGAAAATGCTAAAAGACAATCGAGGTGGCCAGGTAAGTGAGTACATTAAAATATATATGTTTATTAAATGAGATAACGTTTGCACACTGTTTTCACTCTTAAGTCCTGAAGCAAGGGACGGATTCCAAAATAAAAGTCTGAAGTGATAAAACAAAGTCACCCAGAAGGATGCACACAAGCATCCCACATACAGTTGTGCTCATTAATGTGCATTAACTAGCAGATATTGTGACATTTTGGCATTGATTTGGAAAATATGACTGATCATGCAAAAAAATATATTAAAGGATAGTGAACACATAAAGTAATTTATTATCACACAGTAGTTTGGCTCCGTTGTCAATAATTATGATAACTGAAATCAAAAGTTTACATATCCTTGAATGTTTGGCCTTGTTACAGACACACAAGGTGACACACACAGGTGAAAATGGCAATTAAAGGTGAATTTCCCACACCACACTGAATAGTCCTCAGGTGCTTTTGAAATTGCCCCTAATGTCTGTGTATTAATTGTAAATGTGTTTGTTAGCTCTCACGTGAATACACTGAGCAGGCTAGATACTGAGCCATGGGGAGCAGAAAAGAACAGACAAAAGACCTGCGTTACAAGGTAATGGAAATGTATAAAGATGGAAAAGGATACAAAAACATATCCATAGCCTTGCAAATACCAATCAGTACTGTTCAATCACTTATTAAGAAGTGGGAAATTCTGGGTTCTGTTGATGCCAAACCAAGGTCAGGTAGACTAAGAAAGATTTCAGCCCAAACTGACAGAAGAATTGTTCGGGATACAAAAACCCACAGGTAACCTCAGGAGAAATACAGGCTGCTCTGGAAAAAGACGATGTGGTTGTTTTAAGGAGCACAATACGATGATACTTGAGCAAAAGTGAGCTGCATGGTCAAGTTGCCATAAAAATGCCTTTAATGACACAAAAAAGCCCGGTTACAATATGCCCGACAACACCTTGACACGCCTCAGAGCTTCTAGCACTCTAATTTGGAGTGACGAGTACAAAACAGTCACAACTATAAGCGTTATGTTTGGAGAGGGGGCAACAAGGCCGATTGTAAACAGAATACCATCCCCACTGTGAAGCATGGTGGTGGCTCAATGATGTTTTGGGTGTGTGTGAGCTCTAAAGGCACAGAGAATCTTGTGATAGTTGATGACAAGATGAATGCAGCATGTTATCAGAAAATCCTGGCAGACAATTTGCATTCTTCGGCACAAAAGCTGTGCATGGGACACTCTTGGACTTTCCAGCACGACAATGACCCTAAAGACAAGGCCAAGTTGACCATCTAGAGGTTATAGCAGAAAAAGGGGAAGGTTCTGGAGTGGCCGACACAGTCTCCTGACCTTAATATCATTGAACCACTCTGAGGAGATCTCAAACGTGCGATTCATGCAAGACGACCAAAGACTTTGCATGACCTGGAGGCATTTTCCCAAAACGAATGGGTAGCTAAACCACCTGCAAGAATTTGGGGCCTCATAGACAACTATTACAAAAGACTGCACGTTGTCATTGATGCAATTCACATTATTAACCACTAAGGTTATGCAGACTTTTGAGATCGGTTCATATTTTCTTTTTTGTCACGTTTTGTTTCATGACAGTGCCATTCCTTTATGACCTAGAGTTCAATGTGAATCCCATACGAAATAAAAGATGTGTTTTTCCTGCTCTCTCATGTTTTCTTTACAAATGGTACACGTATTACCAATTCTCCAAGGGTATGCACACTTTTGAGCACCACTGTAAATGTCGGTAATCAAGTTGGACGCAAATCTCCTAACAAATTGACATCTCTTCGAGCGCTCGGCCACAGCTTTTCCAGGACGCACGAGGGGAGGATGGAAGGGAGGATGACACTCAGACAAATTCTACACCGGCTCTCTCTCCCCGACCCCGCCCATCCCGTCTAACGCTTTACATCAGTTGTGTAGCCAAGCAGCTTTACAACAGTCAAACCCACACTGGGGCCTGTCTGTGATCTGCGAGGAGAATTAGTAAAAGCTTGTTCACTTCCCATGTCTCCTACGTGCTCATGCAACTGACACGGCAGCAGTTACAATGTGATGTGTATATATTTTTACAGGGCTTGTTGTTATTAGCACAGCGTTGCTTCTCGTCTCAGAGCACTGTTCTGTTTCAGAGTCGAGCTGACAGAACGCTCTCTAGTGAACTGAGGGCTGCTGAAAAAGGAGGGGGAGGCTGTCACAGCTTCTTGTCATGTGTCCGATAATTAAAAATCTGATATATTGACATGCATCCACAATCGCAGAGGGGCCTGCCGTTCTGTGATGTTCGTCATTCCCCCGGCTAAATTTACTTGACAAAAAAAATGAAGAAACGAATGATGAAAAGAGGCCCTCGTTTTCTCACCCCGTCACCCCTCCCGTCCAACCCCCTTTGGCTGGTCTGTCACTCAGCTGCTGTGGCAACCAGAGCAGACAGCAAACAGAAGCCCTGGCCAGCCGAGCTCCGCATCAGTTTATTCTAATATTTATTGCCACCCAGAAAATGGACATGACACAGATGAAGGAAGCATGCACCAACGCTGGGCAGCGATGGGATTCTTCCCAACACCAAATCTTGAAAGCCCCACTGACTGCAGGTACAAAAGTCCTAGTTCTTCGGTTTTCACCATTATAATGTATTAAACACCAACCATTTATCGTGTGGTCCTAATTACTAAGTAACCCCGAACCAGAAAAATGTAGATCTCCGACGCTGTTGCCGTGGTATCTGGGTTGTATGTTTCTTCTGATAATTTTCATTGGTATTTTTACACACCAACAAGAGTGGCAGATGTTTCTGTGAAAGTTTATTAAGGTATTAAAGTTGCTTGAGCCGTTGTGAAGTTTTCAACCACCATTATTCTGGTCAGAGTGGGTGTTACGCGGGCAGCGCTTTGTAGGTGTCGTCTCTCTTTCAGTCTCATTTCTTTCTACGGTTTTATCTCCCTTTCCCTGCGTTTCTCTATGTCCCCCCCCCTTCCCCCTCCCTGTCCGCCTCTCCCTGGGAAGGCCTGAGACAGCCCTAAGCCAGCTGTCATCTCGTCACGTTGTACAGGTCCAGCCGGCTGACGGGCTGCAGTGCTGAGGCCCGGACTGATGACACCTTCATGCCCCAGCGAGACAGCCTGATCCAGACAGGCGTCAGAAAACATTCGGTCCCCCTCAGCGTTCGCAACAACTAAAACACACACACACCGACAGACAGACAGACAGACACACACACACACACACACACACACAACAGCAAATATAGCAGAGGCGAAGCAAATGTGCAAAAAGCCCACTCTTACTTGCCAACTATTAGCCACCAGCGTTAATGTTGAAGATGTAGTAAATTTAGAAGTCATCTAAGACTGTGTACAACACAAAATGGACTGTGTCTGAACAGCCAAACATGGCACTTGGTTAGTTTGAAAACTAAACCCCCTCTGGTTTGTATTCGATCATCAAAAACACGTCCTCTCTTTGTTACCCTCAGTGTTGAGCAGATAAACTCAGTCTGCATCAAAAGAACATGCCCGGCCCAACTGCTAACAATCAAACCCAGCTCACAATGCTGAATGGCTTGCCAGGCAGCCCCCTGAGGGATAGAGCGGCTGATGTTTGGCTGATGGACTTTGGCTCGGGACTCCAAAGCTTTTTAACTGTCTCACCAAGGAAAAGGGACTAACACTGCAGTTGTTGTGTTCATGCGTTTGGGTTATGTGTGTGTGTGTGTGTGTGTGTGTGTGTGTGTGTGTGTGTGTGTGTGCGCGCGCGTGTGTGTGTGTGTGTGTGTGTGTGTGTGTGTGCGCGTCTTTTAAAAGCGACCATGTGATGCCAGTGTGGCTTACCAACACACAAATCCCCGTGGCACCAACGTTCTCTTCCCTTTTGGAAGTCACCAGATGCTAGCTGTATTAGGCCCTTCCTCCCTTGTCCAAATTCTCGTCCACTACTCATTCTGTCTATCCGTATTTCCCCATCCTTCATCTCCACCTCTCTTTTTCTCTCCCCCAGTGTTTCCCTCTCTCCTGTCGTCTTCGAGGGTTTCAGCCCTCCCCTCTTCCTTCCATACGGCGTCCAGCCGATGAGCTTGATTCATTTTGGGACAAGTCCAAAGACAGGAAAAGGAGTCACCCAACCCTGTGGAGCTGAATCGTCCTCAGCAGATAGGAGGAGATTACTCCACTGGTGCTGTAAAGTTGCCCTGCTTTTTATGTCTCACAAAGCCTCAGGCTTAATCTACTCACACCTAGTTTCAAAGGGAGAGCGGGAGAGGGAAAAAAGAGGCCTTTGTCACAGCTAAAATGACTCACCTAAAGACCATGCATGGGAAATACAATTTACAACAGCTACATCCTTGGCATTTAAAAATGTGCTTGTTTCGTCATGATTGTTGTTTCTGTTATTCAGACACTCGTAAATTGTGCGAATGTAAGCGTAATGTCGATCTTAGGTCAATTGAGGATTTGGTGAATCTGGTTGGAAAAGTTGAGTTGCTCGTTCCAAGTGTCCCAAGGATTCCAACTGACATAGTTGCATCAGTCACTCTAAGTTACGACTTGCTATCTGCTTTGTTTTCGCTAAACAAAGAGGGTTTAATTTGCCACTTTGTGAAGATGTTCCATTTACAATCCAAATGAGGAACATGATTGGCTAACTCCTCTGCAACAGAATGGAAAAAAGCAGATCACTACCCTCTGTTCACTTTTAATGGCCTCTTCCTGCTTTTATTTTACACAGGAGGCCCCCAAACAGTCTCCTCAGCATTTCCATCTCTCCTTCTGCTATTACTCCTACCTGTTTTATTCCCCTTTAACTGTGTTCGCTAAAGTCGTTAACTGATTAAGCGGTTTAATTAGACCCAGTAGTGTAGTGGTGGGGACGCTGAAGCAGAGATAGAAGAAAAGAGAATAAACTCAGAAATGTCAGCTCCTTCCGCTGCTACTGTTTTCGTGTCATGGCTCCCATCCGACATGGGAGCCCGTGTCAACGTATACCTTCTGATCGAACAGTCTCCGTATTCTATCCCGAGCAGACAAACCAAGAGCCAGGAATTCAAAGTAAAAAATAAGATCCGACCCTCGAAATAAACAAAACAACCAACTGGGAGGTGGAAAAAAATGACTTTCAACCAGGACACTGACAGGGCAAGCGTAGCCACGGCTGTCAGACCTCTCGCGCCTCCAGCGGGAGTCTTTGGACAGGGAACAGGACACTGTCAGAGGTGAGATGTCCAAGCTAGGTCGTGAAAGTCGGAATCTGGACTGCACACACAACCCCCAACCCCCACCATCCACTACTCAGCAGGGGGTGACCATCGTCGTCCTCCCCTCAGTTTCCCGCTTGTTTCCCCTTCGAAGTGTGTGGCTATGAGTCCATCCAGCTGGACCTCCGCGTACGTGTATCTCCGGTATTCCCTGATTGGGTACTGTGAGGTAACCATGTTCACCAAGACAATCCCCTGAAAAAAACAAGCAGTTTCTCTTCTCATCTTCAGGAAGTGAACACACGCTAACACACACACAAAAACACACATTAGGATTCACTGAATCAACTTGTGCACCCGCTTGCCTTAATAGCAATGGATCACATTTTGCTGTGAGAATAGACAGCGATGTTTTTGTTGCCGCCGTTCTCAATCCCATGCCGGTTTCCCATGTGGTTGGTCTTCTTGACTTTCAGAAAGCTATCAGGTTATTTAACCGTGTACATCCCACAGCCCAGAGATATCTGCACTTTCTTTCACCTTTAGCGTTTGTACACATACCGTGTCAGTGGGAGTTCACCACGGTTTCTGGTGCGCACAGGGCCGATGTCAGGAGCAAGAGCCGAAGAATGGATGACAATGGCGTCTGATTTACCCCTTGACCCACTAAGTGGGTTCAAGTCTGGGTCAAAGAGAACTGGGAGGGTCATGTAGCAACACCAAATGCCAAAGCTGCTCTTCGAGCCTTTCATGAACGCACACGTGTCAGACATACAATTAATGATCCAAGTCAATGAATAATGAACTATTTAGGATAACAGACGTAGTAGTGTAGTGTACAGTAGTAGTAGTGGTTGTGGTATTAGTGTAGTGGTAGTAGTGGTTGTTGTATTAGTGTAGTATTAGTAGTTGCTGTTTTATAGTTGTATTATTTGTGATGGTTTTGAAGATAGGGCTCCGCTTTATTTCACAGAGGCAGACAACACTATTTAATTTATCATTTCCATCTTGCTGCATATGAGAAATAATCAAATATGAATAAAATGGAAAAAGCAGCAAATTATTATCTTATGATGGCTTCCGAGTTTGGGGAGTTTTATTTGACAGCTGGGAGCAGTATCTTTATGGAGAACAAGAGAAAAGAGACAGGGACAGGAGAGAAGGAAGAGGAGGGAGAAATGACGGCGCGGAGGGGCGGTTTAGGGGCAAATGTTTCATTACACACTGGGGTGTGTGGTGGTGGGGGGTTGGGCTTCGAGCGTACCTCCCATTAAGCGGGAAAAACTATGATCAATGACGGGGGAGCTGTCGAATTGTTCGGTTACCACAGCCATAGGCTCTTACTGAACAACAAGCGCCACAGAGCCACGGAAAACACTTTCAGACGCACGGTCGTGAGGAAGCACTCGCACGAATGGACACCTCACACACGCAAACAAGCACACACCCACACACACACACACAGCGGAGAGACGGAGAGAGCCAAGACGGAGCATGACATTTAAAGGAAAAAAGCTGACATTGACTCCATCATTGTCACCGCGCCTGCCATAAAGCAGCTGCAAATATTAAAACATTTTTCATCTGCACCGCATTATTGGCACCAGAAATTGTTTTCCTCTCCGTCTGATACGCGGCTGAACTGCCGCAGCGTTCCCCCGAGACGGCAGCCTGTTACTAAGGCCTCCTAACATATTGGCAGTTGATGTGGTGGCATTCGTGTACACTTGCCACTCACAGAATCCTTATCCCCCTCCCATAGACCCCACCGCCCCCCTGCAGGCCCCCACCACAACACCCCCCACTTCCACACGGGCACACGCTAGCGCACTATGCCTACACAAGGACACACACACACACACTCATATACATATATACACACACATATACACACAATACAAATCCCCTTTCCCAGTTCGCTCAAGGAACATCAGAATGAAACTACAACGGACTAACCCAGATGGGGCGGATGACGGCTGGTGTCTTCGTCCGTTGTTGACAATAATAACCCTTTCCTCAGCCATAAGCATAACCTTTCGCCACCATGACTGATTTTCTTTTTTTTCTTCAAGAAATTGGCCGTTTTTCGGTGAAGTGAACGTGAATCTCTATGTCCTGGGGAGAGACACGGCTGATTACGTTCTTATGATTTTGAGAGAAGAGATTTTCCCTGCAGAGATCTCTGCTAAAGTGCCATTTTCTTCTTGGAAACATTAAACATTAGCTCATTCTTTGTTCCTCGTATTTGAATGTTTAGCACATAAGCAGCGAGATGTCTGATTTGCATTGCCTATGCATCTGTTATTTGGTTTGCTTTAGTATTCTGATTGAACGTCTCATTGTCAGGAGACTCCATGTTAAAACCTCTTCCTTCATATCAGTCCAAAATCACTACCAGACAAGGTTCAAAATACACAATCGTTATAGCTTTGCTGTAAAGTAAAACTGCAATTTGGGGTATTATCAACAATAAATTGTAAATTAAATAGTATTTGACAGAAGTTTGTTGTAAATTAAGTTTTTCTACTGATGTATCTCGAATAGTACTGTGGTCGAACCCCAGAGAATACAATACTATAACAGATAGGACAAGAAGCCAGACGTTTCACCGGATGAACAAATCTGAAGCATCCGGTTATAATTCGCAAGTGTGATGAAACTCGCGTTCTGCTCAGTATAGCTTTTTCTTCCCCGAACTACAATCTGCTAAACAAATGCATATTTTGTAGACATGAGCAAACATGTAAACAATTGCTTTGTTTACAAGGACAGCAAAGGCGAATTGAGTTATTGCGCACACAAACAGACACACTTCACAGAGAAATAATTCCCTAAACGGAAATATGCAAATACATTCTAAAACACGCCGATTGGATGGCTCTAGCTCGTGCTCGGCCCTCTGAACACCTTCCTGCTTGCTCCCACCTAAAAATGCTACAGACTAAGTCTAGGATTAGTTATAATAATCTTTGTAATGTGATCGTAACTTGGGAGCAGAAAAAACGTTTGGCCACTAGTAGGTGCATGGCATCGTTGCATTTAGCAAAATAACGTTTTAGAGGGTAGAGGACATTGCAATAGGCTGTTTTTGCAACAACAACAAAAAAATACCTGTGAGAATGCTGAGCAATGGTTTTGTGGATGGTGTCCAATCAATTTAAAACATCTAGTTGAAGATTGGAGTGGCAGCACGACTTGAATGTTCAAATGGCATAGTGTTTTGCCATTTCATTTGTGTCTGTTTTGTGATACAATCGCTGCCAGTTTAACATTATAGAAAGTTAGACTAGCCAAAGATTTGTTTTGCTGAAGTCACATGTTATGCAAACTTTAGCTCCGTTTGCTAGATAGCTACCTGCTGGAAACCTCCCTAAAATCTCATAACCTGTAAGTATCACATAATTGCCATAAACAATTTCAATTCTATTAGCTGTTCAACCTGAAGAGGCATATTTTAAGTTTTAAAAATATATTCAAAGCCAACCTGCCTGCATCAGTCCCTTGCAATTGCAATCAAGCACAAATGTCAGTGCATACTTTAGCTATTCTATACATGTCAAGAAATATATCCAAAAATAGTGAAATTGTGCTTGACCAATCGATATGCTATTAAGTTATTACAGGGTAATGTAAGCCCAGCAGACTATTTAACATATCAGCGTTAACTACGACGGCTGCAGGCAGTTAAAACACTATGGTAGCCTGGAGTCCAGGGCTAGAACTAGACTCCTGAGAGGGGCGGGGAGGTGATTCGAATCTTTAAAGTCTAATCAGACTGAGGTGACTTTCCCTTACGTCACCCGGTACAAATGAGCAGCAGGATTGCTGTTTCTTTAGCCCTCTAGGCACTTTTAAGGGCACTGTAAGATATTTGCCTCTAATGCTCACAAATGAGAGGCCCGAATGGTCTTATTACAAGCCCTCCCACAACAGAGACGATACATCAGGTGAAAACACACAGCAAAATGGAGCCAGTGATTGTTCTGGGAGCACAGTGCTCATTACTCACCACAGTCTCTCTCCATCTCGCTCTCTCTCTTTGCCTCTTTCTTTCTCTCTCCCTCTCTTCCCCTCTCTCTCTTCATCGCACTATACCCTCTCCTTTGCCTCGGTCTCTCTTGCACACACACACATGCACACTTTCGTACCCTCTCAGCTTCTCGTCGTTTCTCTTGGTGTCTGTGTGGGATTTTGCGGGGTTGGAGTGGAACGGATGAGTCTACACAACCCCGATTTGTCTGTGAATCGTAAGTCAGCCCTAGCTTCAGTTCAAAACCAAACCTAGATCCGTAGGAACAGTAACAATCTGCATTGGTGATTGATGTGGGTGTGTGTGTGAGTGTGCATGTGTGTTTGTTTGTTACCTAATGTCTGTTCCCTGCTTCCTGAACTCTCTGTGACCTGGGGGCATGGCAGGGTCAGTTGTCTATTGGTCAGGATAGATGGCAGTCCAAAGAAATCGCATTACGGACATCCCCTTGAGCCAGCAGGTTGTTAGTGCAATAATCAGTCATTGTTAGTCTATCTGTGCTTTAAGACCTCTCCAGGCTCATCTCAGTTGTTACAGAAGACCAACCGATTAACCCTGTTTTCTTGAGAATGGCCTCCTTAAAGGCATGGGACTGGATCAGTCAGATTCATTTATGTATTTATCTTATTTACATTACATGTCAGACGAGTGAAGCCGGAACGGCGCGTTAGCATTGTACAGTGCAGTTCATCAGTCCCAAATTATCCCCACCCCCCCACCCCTCTTTCCCTCTCTCTTGGTGTCGCCCCCTCCCTCACTGCAGAGGTAGTGTTTGGGAAATATGTCCACAGAGGAAGAGCGGGACCACACACAGAGAGAGAGAGCGAGAGAGAGCGTGCACACTCTGAATCCCTCCTCAGCCATCTGCCTGGTCATGTGACCCTCAAAGCCTTGCCACATACACATCCGTCCTCTGAGGCGCTGTCAATCAATCACGACTGGGAACAATGGAGAATAATAAAAACGACAGAACAGACAGCACGGAAGAGGACGAAACACAGAGAACGGACATACCGAAAAATGAACGGCCGAAAACGTAATCACAAGGGGTCGTGTCAGAGAGTGAGGGAACAGATTAAATTACCATGGTATTAGATACGGGAAATGATTTCTGTCAAAACCATCTTTACTGCAATTATAATATGTTAATTATGTATTTCATTAAGTAAGTGGATTAGAGGCTGCTCTGATGGAATCATGTTGAAGGCTTGAAGAGGAAAGCAGAAATTAGCCAAGTCGCTATAGAATACTGTATGGTATATGATTGTAGAGAGATGGTGCTGTGATCAGGCTGAAGACAGGGCCATAGGGTGGAGACGTTTAACCAAGGGGGACCTACAGTGAGGTATGTTTTGTAAGGCCTGCGGTGAAGGGTTGGTAGAGAATTAGAAGGAAAACAAACAAAGAAAAAAAGAACGAAAACAGCTCATCCCTCATTTGAACCGAATCCATTTCGCTTCCCTGAAAAAAACACGCCAAATGTCAACGTGTTACGTTAACCGGAAGAGAGTGGCAGCAAGCATTACAGTGACTGAGTTTAAAGACGAGAGACGCCCGCCCACCTGTCCACGCGTCGGGACGTCACTGCCTTGCTTTGGAGCTACCAATTTAGTTCTCATTTTAGTCATCATCTTCAACATTGCCTGTCGGATAGTCCCAAGCCAGTGGAACACAACTCACCACTGTGGACTTGAGTTTGACGGCACCGCGTTTCCCGAGAGTTCACCGCTGGTTTAAATAACCGTAAAGTCCAATTAGCTGTTTGGATATAAGTAATAGACTTAGTATATGGCGGAGTCAGGTCCAATTATGATGAGTGTTTGGCTAGTATTTGTGGGTTTTTACCTGTCCTCCTGCATAAAGCAGAGTCCTTGTTCCCATGTGTAGACGTGTCAGAGTGGGGATGTGCTTGTGTTTATTAGCCTGCCTCTGATTTCACTTCTACAGGATATCATTTATATTAAAACGTCTTTACGTCTGCTCTCCTGCTCCATACCAAGAATATAGGCTTGGCACGGACTAATGAATATATGCACGCTTCTCTCCGCTGCACTTCACATTTAGGTAAAAGAAAAACTACAACAATGGTAATGAATTCGAAACAAGAAATAATGCGCATACGCCGCCAACATAATATTCTGTTCAGTCTTCAGTCTTCTGATGCTCCTTCTTTACAATCTATTTTTTTCTGTGTACTTATTATCATTCAACAAAAAAATAATGAATTTATTTTTGGTGGTCTTAAGTAGGTCTGCGTATGTGTTTCTTGCTCTACTCTTTCCATATCACAAAGCGTTTGATGTGTCTTTGAAATGTATTCCTAGAAAACAAAGCAGTGCATAATTAGCAGCCCAGACTACAATTAGATAGTACTTTTGATTGGTATTGAATAATTATCCTGGGGATGGCCTGCTTAGGTCTCCTTATATCAGAGAGCTGAAAGAAAATAGGAAGATAAATGGAGAAAAAATAAAATAAAATAATGCATATCAGCCTCTTTAAAAAATGTATATTATGATATTATTTTGGATGGCTGAAAACAGTGAAACACTCCAAACTCCCAACCCAATCCTTTCATTTAGGTTGGCTTTAAGACTGGCCTGAGGGGTTTCCATATGTCAGAGTGTCATATTGTTGTGGTGCAGTGACAGGGCCGGAGGAATGTTTAAGGGCTAGGAGGAGTGGGGTGAGAAAGGGACTGGGTGCTGTAGAGGGAATCAGTAGAAAGGGTTGGCTAATTTGATGAGAGCCCAAAGCTCCTCTCTCTGGGGATAAATTACCCCTCTCATTATATCAGTGATTGACCTTATTTCATGTAAAGAATCGGGAAGACTCAGCCGACAAGCCAGAGAGGGAGTGAGTGAGAGACAAAAATTGAGCAGCTATCTCTTAATGAAGTGGGGAATAAAGAAAGTCAGACCTGATTCAGGGTCATTGATTCTTGTATTTCATTTGGCAAATTCCCCTGTTTATTTCTCATGGTCTGTTGTGAAGGGAAAGAGGTGACAACATTTGAAAATAGCACTGATGTGACGTCACTGTAGTAGGAAGAGGGTTTGTTTGATCTGTGCTCTCTGGGCTGTCCCTAGCTCCTCCCTGACCATGGTTTAAAAAAGGCCTTTTTATGCTGTTCTCTTTATCACTGAACTTGGAGCAAACAGTCTAATTTACAGGGCAAACTTTCCCCCATCCGATAGCCTGATTTGATATACTCCAATAGAGCTTTTCTCCCAGACACCATCAATTGTCTATAGATTTTTTTTTGCTTCTCTCCCTCAGAAGAGAAACAAAAAGAGTCCTGCGAAGCCTCAAGCCTGAGAGGTTTTATTGGTATCGATGCGAAGGGAATATTGCCCATTTTCACTGTGGGATCAATCAGTCCGTCGCCGCTTGTTTTACGAGCTGCGTCCCCTCAGTGGGCGTGGCGCCCGGGTGGCGTGTGACATTACACTAGCGGGGTGACTCGCTGAACTCCACATACACATCCCAGAAGATCCCTGGGAGTTCCTCAAGGTTAGGGTTAAGGCATGAGGGTCAGCAGATGTTCTTGGAGGAACCTTGTTAGGTTCAATGTAGCAGAAGTAGGGATGTGGTTTTAAGATATACCTTTTTGGCAAACCATTTGTGTAAATGTTGTTCCTGTTCTTTTTGTCATCAGATGTTAAGGTTTAACTCCAGTAAGGCTTACAGAAGCATGAGTTCGAAAGCCTATTCAAATACACATGATAGTTTACAACCATATTTCATGAACGAAGTGAATATTATGAATAGTATATTTAAGAATATCATTTCATTTTACTTTCAGTTCCACAAAATTTACATGGCATAAACTAATGACATATACAGTACATCAACAGAAGTCAAATAAAACCATGCCTAAGCCACACCTTCAAGAATCCTCGCTTCATATCCGAAAGACTGCCACATCTACCTTATTTAACGCCCATTACAATTAGGTTTTGGTTTGAAATTATACACATGGTTTCCTTCACACAAGATCATTGCTAGAGGGGAACTGGAAAGGTTCTTCTGGCATGGCAACCCAAAACTAGAGCCGGTCGATATGAAATCGCTTCACTCGATAGCTGGTACTGGCCAAGATTCAAACAGGATGTAAACTCAATGATTGTTCTCACACAATTTTGTCAAACTGTTGCAAACATTTTATGTTTTGTTTTCTCTGCACAGGCACCATTATTAAAAAAGACAAGGAACAGCCGAATTTATGTTCAACAGTTTTAACGAGGCAAGTCGCTCAACTACAGTAATGTGATTCGTGTTTTGTCTTATTGTAAACTATAGTGGCTTGGGAATACTATTACATTCTCAAAGTATTATTTAATAGGATATAACATTGCTATCATCGTGTTGCCATTTTTACAGATGTCAATATTGTCATTTGCTAACAAGCTAGGTGTGGCCTCCTATCTCATAAATCTTGCTAATAATGTAAGAAAGCAAATCTGCTACACATGTACTTACTGTGCTAGCTTGTTATTCGTTTCTTCAGCATATAGCTGAACCATGGTTTGGTGACGATAGATGCTAACTAAATGTGGGTGCAGCACCGCACCCTTCACAAGCCCTTCACCTCAAGAAGCCGTACGCTTTAATTACGTTACACTGAAGTGATTTAGCAGGCACTCCACAGCGACACAGTCAGTGCATATATTTTCATCCTTTCTTTTTCATCCATTTTGTACAGGCCCTCTGTGGGAATCAAAGCACTAATCCAAGTATCAGATTGACTTGATTAGCCTTAGCAAGTTATAGTGTTCAACTGAAGGTGACTGACATGGTGGGGTTATGTTCCAAAACCTTATTCAAGGAGACATTGTGGATCTAAGAATGTGTTGGCTAAGAACATATACTGAAAACGTGTCCAGTTATTCAGTTAATCAAATTCTGAACCACTGCCTTCATTATTTGCTTCATGTTTGCATTTGGTTTTTCTGATCTGGTTGGTCCCACCTTGGCCTGTCGAATAAGTCTATGATGGCAAAAACTTGGTCTGAGAACTAAACTGGTCTCAACGGCTTCCCTTAGGTTTACTCTTGAGCCTGTGCCTTGTCCCAGGAAAGATAAAACACACAGTGAGCGTATCCAGCGTGTACCTGAACTTCATGAAGGAAACTGATGCTTTTTCACTGGGGACTCCTGAGGCCCAGCATTTGAAATAGGCAACATTTTGATCACCTACATGAAGATGCAGCCAGTGCAGTAAAGATGGCCTGGACATTTTGAACAACAGCTTCATAAATATATTTAGGCAGTTTACCCACGTGATATTAGAACATTAAACACTAGCAGCAATGTCAAAAGACAACTGGCTGATCAACTGACTGTATGTAAAACACTAACATTTATTGTTTATTTACTTATTTTTCCATTATATCAAGAGCCTGGTGACTGTGGGTTTTAGTAACTATTTATTTAATTAAATAAAGCTACCATAATGTTGGTTCTTTCCAACCTTTCTCATTACTGGATGATCATGTTGATTCCGAGGAAGCCTCCTAGCATCACCTATTGGAGTGCTGGCCATCCATGCGGCCACCCCAGAGCCCTTTCCAGTGAAAAAAACGCCCCGGTTTCCGCTTTGCGACCTGCCGCCGCCCCAGTTCCCACTCTGCAGTCTGCCACCTGAGCCAGAGGGGGCATCGAGGAGCCCCCACCACCATCAGAGTGGCTGGAAGAGGGCTTCCCGGAGGGGTGGGACGACGATCCCCTGCCACCCCCCCTGCTCCTGTCCCTGTGTCCAGTCTCAGTCCCTAGTCTCAGTCCCTATTTAAATTCATCCGGCACCAGTGTTTGTTGTTGGTCATTGTCTTTACTGTCGTCAGTGTGTGCCCTATGCCCTGTTGCCTGTTTCTGTCTTTTTTTTTAGCTTATTATGTTTCACTACGTGAGTCTATTAAAGTTACCTTGTGCTTTTGTGACCTCTGCGCTTATGTCCTTACACCTCCTGTTCTCCTGATATAGTTTTGCCTTATGATAGGAAAAAAGGGACGATTCCTGAAATTCTTTCCGCTCTTCAAATATCTGTTTGGACAGTTACGAAATTTTCAAAAAAGGGCTGCACACTTCAGGCATACTTTGCATAGTTAATCTAACTATAAGCAAAACTGTTAGCCAAAGCTAACGGAGGATACAATTGTTGAAAAAGCCAAACATTTTAGCTGGCAGTTAGGGGAGATGAAACCGAAGAATTGCAATTGAGAATCCAAGAGTGTTTTAGGGAACTTTTGGAGTTTGGACAGTACATTCAATGAATGACCACTTCAAGTGCAAGCTGGACTGTATTCTCGCCATATTTCAAGTTAATAACTTAGTGTATTATTTTTGAACTTTTGATAAATTAACTCTATCCTACAGGATATATTGATGTATTATGTTCCTTGGCTTCACTGTAGTCATAATGCAATAACCATACTCTAGTGTTTCTCATTTGACCACCTGTTTCAGTAACAGTATAACTCTGTGCACAATGGTATAATGCATAGGTGTAGTGTTGACTTGAACATAATATCTGAAATAAGTAGTCATGAGTTAATAATAAGCTATGCAAAATGAAGGACAGAAATGTAGGCTAATGGAATAATAATGAATCATCCATACAACTGTAACTACATTCAAACTTTTTGTGACATGCTCAATTATTTTTAATTTTATTTGGCACTGCCCCTACAACACAGCCAATCAGGCGCCACAACTGCGTTAATGGTATAGCCTGATGTTTGTTAGTGGGAGAAAACCCACAAAGAAAGAAATAATCTTTATTAAACACATGACCAATTAGCAATTTCATACAAAAGAGGACATAATGCAGATTGTACTATAGCCCTCAAAATCAACTCTGGACCTTGAGGCCAGTTCCACTCCATTTTTTATTTTAAATCTCTAATTAGGCACTCACTTAGACCTGGGACACCAAGTGGGTGCAATTAATAATGAGGCAGAACAGAAAACCAGCAGGCTCCAGACCTCGTAGGGTAAGAGTTGAATACCCCTGCATAGGTGTCTGATATTGTAATGTGTTTAAAAGAAACAAGACAAAAATGTCTCACTTTCCTCAGTACTGTACCTCTAAAACTTTTCCTTACTGATCCTCAAAGCAGTCTTCTTAGCTTTCCTGATTTGAATGTTTGGAAAAGAAGTCATATCAACAACAGCTAGTTAGTTTAATTTGCATCTGAGACCCAAACTCATTTACGTTATTGTTAAAAAAGAAACAATGCTAGCCTACAGTAGGCATGTGCAATGTTATAACACAGTGCTCATCACAAAGACACCTACACATCACATAGCTACTCTACTGTAGCTAGTTAATGAATTAACACATTGAGGTTCTAGGTGCCAATGAAAAACATTACAACGACAGATGCTAGCTAGCAACGCAATGGCTAAACATAACCTTACATTACCCAGACCGTTTCTTTCAACCCTAATAAATCTCTTGCATGATAGATTCCATTAAGTCTGCACTGCTGCACATAAACAAAAAAAGGCCAGCAGTATCTTTCCTTCACACTTATAATGCTTGTGGCAAAGCACCAAAACACAACATGTCGTTGGTCACTGTGGTAATATCACCACTAGCATTTTTCCCGCAAATTAAAATGAGCAGTCTTTAACGTCTATGGCAGTTGGAAGACATATAACAACCAGCAAGGCTAGTTCGTGCACAAACTGGCAAGACTAGTTCTGATGACCGAAAAGAGCTAAATGAGTGTGACCATGCCATGTCGGCGCATAACAAAATGCAAGTGTCATGTTTTGAAAGTGTATGCGACAGAGAGAGGATCTGTAAAACACATCTTTTCCCTGTGGCCACAGTAGTCTCATAGCCATTCAGCAACACAATTTAGTGTGGAACGGGGGGGAAAATAACCAAATACACAAAATGCCTTACCTCACAGTCACTGGCCAACAAAAGAATACCCAACATAAAACCCCATGAGCAGCAGAGCTCTCAGTGAAAGGGAAATCTACATATACTAATTCAGAGTAAACCTGAACAAATCACTTTTTATTTGGTTAGCTGGTTCTCTTATCTGGGGTGGCTTACCATACTTTATATAATTCAATTATAGACAACTATTATACTGGGGCAATTTAGGTTAAGTACCTGGGGTGATAGCCGGCACGCTTCCCTTACTGAATGTGAAAATAGGTCACTTTGGTCCCCTACCTGTCCAGGGCACCACTGGCCCGTCAGACTACGAGGGCTGCGGCAAATCCGCTCACCTCAACGAGGCTCCGGTATGTGTCGGATACTTCGGCGCCTGGGAGGGACCCGACTGCACAGAAGTGCCCTGCAAGCATTTCGGTGTCTGTCCGCGCTGTGCGGAGACGCTCCATCGGCCCTCTGTGCCAGTTAGAACAGTGGCCGTCGAGTTTCCTGCCAGCTGGAGTGCGCTGATGGAGTGTGATGGGGGGGGCAGTGAGCAGAGCATCACAACCGCGCACCGGTGGAGGGGGAGAAGTGTGTGTCGGGGTGGGGGGTGCACACCTGGCATCTGCCACAGATGGGTATAATCACCCACCCCCATCCCGCATCCCTGTTCCCTCATCCATGCTACACGCGGGTGTTCAGACACACACACACACACACACACACAAACCTGTGAAGAGAAGACGGAAAGAGCATTTACAGTAAACGTAAGATCACATGACCACAGACATACATTTAATATCAGTCTTAAGGGGCCGGGCTGATGCCGTGGCCACAACACATCAATAATGCATGGAACAGAGCGCTAATGACGAATGAACATCCGTAGGGATGGACAGAAGCGGTTGTTGCTTTCCTCCGGCTGGCTCTCATACACATCGGATCTGTTGCTATCGTGCACAACGACAGGACGTCACCTTTGACACGTCAACATTGACCGGAACAAATGAACAAGAAGGAAAAGGCTCAAATCGCCATTCACATCACATCTAGCCTTGAGATCACTGCTACATCAGTGATGCGCGGTTCACTTTTGTCTTACTCAATCATGTCTGGCAATTACACCCAGTCTAAAGGGATCTGCACAAAGAGAAACATAACCCGAGCAGTCCGCGATGATGTTCTGAGTGTTACAACAGAGGCTAACGCCACGGGAGTCTTGTAGGGGCTCCTAGCAGCGCTCCTCTGTGACAAGAAAGAAACAAGGCCAGAGGTTAGAGTGGTGCAAAATAAACAAAATTGTCCTTTTCTCTTTTGACTCCATTCAAAGTCAGTCCCATTGTTGCACATCAAAGATGTTTGCTTTTTTGGTTCAGGATACATCAGTCTAAGAATTTTCAGTTTCACTTTAACTCTCTTTTATTCATGCTGATTTATTATTTAAGGTGTCATATTCTGGTTTGATAACAGTTTTTCGTAAAAACACTAGAACTGGTTCTATGAACAATATGTGCACAAAACCATTTAAGAAGATCATTTACCCCAAACCATAAGCAGGATTTACCTGTTTTCACACAAATCACTTCAATCACAGTTCTTTCAAAACTTTACGCACAGCTGTTTTAATAAACCGCAATCATTTATATGTTGTCATTTAGAAAACACCATTCAATTACCAAACTCAAGTAATCCCAATTCTAACACTCTAAACAAAGAGTTGTTAAGGTGTTAGCAAGCATAACATAACAAGGCATGCAGGATGTTTGCATGAATAAAAAGGACCACAAGTACAATCACCTTTGCTTGGAGCACATACCAATTTAATTTACTCAAACATGTTCTGAGGGTAGAAAGAAATAGATTGGTTCAGGCGAACACCCAATCGAAATGGAGAGGAGGCACTGCTCATCAACATTTCAAGCTGAATGAAAAAAGTGAATGTTATCAAGTGAATGTTATCACAAACAGTTCACCTCTAATTGTTAATGTAATAAAGTTATTTAGCACATGGTTCATTACAACATAACAAGCACTTACTCTTTCACAGACATTAGCAGAGATGCACTCTTTTTTATGTAATTTGAAGTGTTTATGAGCACTGCCTCCTCTCCATTTTGATTGGATGTTCACATGTACCAATCACATTTCATTCTTCCCTCAGAACCTGTTTGAGTAAGTAAACCTGGTATGTGCTGTTTGCACAGATGGATGAAAACATCAGAGAGAGGTAGAGAGAAAGTAAGAATGACAAGAGGTGGATGAAGGAGGAGAATGGGAACAACGATATCCAATAACATTTGAAATTCTGTACTTGACCATACCGTACATGGTACGACAATGAGTGAAACTGGGCTAACAGTACAGCTGAACCAGTCAATTGTAAAAATCGGTTAGTGTTAACCTATCTGACTACTGTATGCATTAGCAGACACAGGCGAGAACAAGGTAATTACATGAACTTGAGGCTTGCATTCATATACCATCAAACACCCTTTTTCTTTTTGCAGAATTGAGAGGCCGTGCATGTTTTCATAGAACTAGCCACTGTGTTGAAAAACCACATTATACATTTTGAAAAAAATCCGGTCAAAAAGGATAATTCAAAACAATGGCATTTTCAAGTTACCCACCATTAGAAAATAGATGAAAATATCTTGCCCCAAGTCAGATACAGGATGCTGAGAAAGAAAAAACAAATGTTTTTATGACTATTTCCCCATATCAGTCTTAAACACTTTTTTCCCTTGTCTTCTTGGACTGAATTTCAAGTGTTGGGGAATTACAGTGCTAAACCCCCCACAAAATGAACAATTATGGTGTTTGTGTTTTTTCTGTACATTCAGAAAAAGCGTATGTTCAGCATACTTTCTTAACATATTTTATGATATTATGCAAAATGCAAAATTCATAGGGGGAATTCTGAAACACATTATAGTTATTGATTCCTTAATACCTTTTTATAACAGTGTTTTCACTTCTGCTCTCCAGTGTGCAGCGAGTATTCAGTGGTGTCATTGTTTTGTGATGCTTTTGTGTCACTTTGGAGGCAATAGTTTCATTAATATGCTAGAAGATGGTTTGGGGTATAATGTTTTATTCTGTTAGAGAAATCTGTGGTTTGGTCAATAGTTTGTGAGTTTTGAGAAATATGTTAATAGATGTTAAAAAAAAGTTGTACATTGTGCAGTTGTGAGTAATTTCTAAGACTTTCCTTTTTTCATGTAGGAGAATAAATTCTTTAAAAGACTGGATCACATCACCACCCAGGCTGGATGGACCCCCCCCCCCCAAAAATAGAAATGAAGCCCCAATGCAATGTTTTCGATTATCCCAGTGGACCGTCGGTCGCTAGGCGGTTAACGCGTCAAACCCTGTGATTTATTTATCAAAAATATTTCTGCAGGAAACGCACCCGAGACAGACCATCTCATTTACCACAGAGCCCCCCCAACCCGGGGGAGCCCTACATTTCAAGGCAACAAAAGGACCAAGGCGCATCCCTCCTGCTCCTTTGATGTTTATTTTAGTAGACCCACCCCTGCTGCTCCGAGCTCTTTTGTGTCCAGCCAGGTACAACAAGCCCTGAGCCCCCCCTGTACAAACCACCCTGGGCGTCCTCCAGTGCTGACCTGGTCATGGGATGTCCTGCTCTTAAACCCTCTACCCCCTGCTTGTCCCTTGCCTCCCCCACTTCTGCCCGGGGGGGGGGGGGGGTTTGGAGGTTGTGGAGTGGGAAGGAGAGAGCGTCTAACTGAAGCCCCAGCGGCAGGCGGGCGGGGGTGGAGGGTCGTGGGGGGGACGTTTCCTTTCACTGCCTGCCAATCCATCAAGACTCAGCCTACCGCTGTGAGGGCCGCGCAGAAAAGAACAAGGCCCGGCAACAGAGCCCCCTCGCCAGGGCCATCACTCATTCCTCACGCTGAACTTTCTATGACCTTTCAGACGCTCTTCTAACTTCCAGTCCTCAGCACCTAGTTAGGCTTAAAGCGACAGTGCAGGCTTTATTTGTCCTGTTAGTTCGCTATCTGTTGCGCCGTTTATGAAAATGTTTCTTCATGTACAGCGTGTTTATTTTAATTTTTTACAGAAGGGATGGCCAGGGACGGATGTTCTTCCTGAAAGAGATGAGATCAAGAGTAAGTTCAAAGTAAACAACAGTTTGTGTGTGTGTGTTTTTGCCTTTCCCTCTTTCTGCAGAGGTGGAGTCTCTCTGTGAGCTGACTGGACAGGGGGAATCACAGGACTGAAGAATCGCCCAGGCGTCAACACTTGGCAGAGGGGCGCTGAGAACACTAGTTGACATCATTAGGCCGGACACATTTTTGTCACGCTTCCAGATCCAAGGCGTCTGCGTTTCACCAAATACCGAATCGGTCTCGCTATCCCCCCCCCCCCCC